>REGL01000807.1:134966-150081 GCA_004194395.1 Aurelia aurita complex sp. Pacific | reverse complement strand
CTTTTGAAGCCAAACATGGCCTGATCTGGCCTTTTCTAGACTGCCAACATTACCATACAATTACCATACTTTGGGGCTTCTGGTCAGAGTACAGGCTTCTTTTCTATACAAAGTATAAGCACCACCAAGGTTTGAAATTTGAATTTAAGGTAGGTCACTCCTCGAAAATGTAACTTTTTTGTTCTGATGAGGAAACAGCTGAATTTCACAGGGTTGGTCAATCCTTAGATGCTGATTTCAAATTTTTGGCCAGAATTTTGATATGATAATTAGTTACCATGGCAACCATTCAAACATGTCCGATGCTAACTATCAACTTTGGAGCACCCCATTTTATGACTTCAAACAATATCATGGCTTGCAGCATGTCAAATTGATCCTTGTAATGCTATTAATGCACAAATCTAACTCAAATCTACAGCTTATCTATATGAACAATTTTATTCGATTTGGGATCAGATTTACAAATGTTGACTGCTTTCATCAATTTCAACAGGCTAACATTTTTAAACTACTTTCTGGATCAAACAGAGAAGGGGATTTGTGCATTCCTTGCTTCATTTCCTTCAAAATCATATATAGACATATGCAGTTTGTTAAAGTATAATAAAATGGGGTGTTACAGAATGGCAAGGATATCGGTGAAAACGGAACATTGAGAAAATTCACTTTAAAGTTTGACTTTTATACCATGGCAATCATAATCACACATTTTTAGCAAGAACTATTGCCAGAAACTGTCAAATGGCAAATATTGCTACTTTGTCATTAAAAACACACCTTTTCTTTATGAAAAGGTTAACATTCAGTCCTTAGTCAAATGATCCCGCAGCATATGTCTCACCCTCAGAATTTTTCGTTTTTTGTTCTTGCGTTGTTTTCTTAAATTTGAGCTGTTTCCTTCTCTTTTTGACTGCAAGTGTGTTTGATGTATCAGCTTTGGCAATTCTTTTCAAGCTTTTCTGCCTGACACCTTCTGTGAAATATTTTCCTGGAATTATGCCTAATACCTGACATAAAATCTCTTTGAAATTGGCGCCCATTGAGAACTGGCACAAAGACAACAATACTGCAGTCTCAACTGTCTTTCGTCCAGCAAACTGTGTCTTAGGGCATAATCTCCAAATCAAATTGTGGAGACATTCATTTGGGTTTTGGGTTCCTCTTCTAGAACATCTTTTCAACAAGTCATCATTTGACAGTCTCATAAAAATTGGGACTAAACGTTTCCCTATATCTGTTGGTACAGTCTCATGGTCCTTGTGAGAGCCAGGTTCAACTGAATTTGCAGCTGCTCTTTGCCAAAAACACCAAGAACTTTGTCCTGGTGGGCAATGGTGGTGCTTTGGGTTATCATCTGATGACGAGAGGTGGAACAATATGGCAAAGATGCGCTTCTTCAATAATTCAAGGTCATCTGCATGATCCTTTATAGCACGCCCATAATAGTTCTGAATTTTTGTTAGCTTTATTTGTGTTAACTTCCCTCTTCCAGAAATTGAGCTGCCCTGGGATTTTGACTCAGCAGACAGCTTTCTCAAGGCTGTGCCCATCCTTTTTGAGACATGATTGACACAGTCCTCCTTCTTTATTTCAACTGGGCCATAAACCTTTGCTTCACAAACAGCATCATACGCCTTGCTGTCACCATCACAGAGCATTACAGTATATCGAAGCTTGTGGTTGTCAATGGATCGCTTCCATATCCGTAAGGCACATTCAACTTCCATGGCATTTGCAGACCCATCAAAGTTTTTTGGGCAGTTTGGGCTGTGCTTTCTTTGCCATTCATCTTGCTCTTTTGGAGGATTTTCACCGACAATCCTACACTTCAAACAATAATTTGACAAAACCTCATAATCTATGGGCAGCCCTGTAAATAACTCTATCACAGAGGCCATGCCATTGTGTGAGGAATGGCCTCTTCGGTGCCAAGAACCATCATATGAGACGCCTATATCTAGCACCCCTTCTTCATCTGGTTCCACTCCTATCTCTTTGTATGCATCAACGATGGCAATCCTGGAATTCTTTGTTATGTCCTTGAAGGTCTCAGCACATGCTTCAGAAATCTTCTGCTGGTTCTTAGCATACATGTTTTGGCTGATGTTGTAGGGCATGTTCATTGTATTGCACCATTCTTTTGTTGCAGAATACCCACATCCAATTCCCCTAAATGCAAGGGTTCCAAGGGTATTGATTTCAAATGAAACTCTCCTAGAATCTGTACCACCTACTCTGCTGCACAAAAATTGCTCATATTTGTAGTCTTCACAAATGCCACACTGCAGTGAACACTGTGTAGCAAATCCTTGGGATTGATTTTGATTAATTTCAAATTTCATACCACTTTGTTCACAGTTGGGGCAAAGCAGTTGACTTATGAGGCTCTCCATCGACTTCATCTGGACAAAAAAGTAACAGTCAGAGTCTGAGTGCTTTTCTGTGTTACTTGCTTGCTGCATGAGGCTTTCAGTTGTAAACCCAAATGCCTCAAGCTTGCGTGCAGATGCAGAAGCTCCTTTCGTCCTCAATCTTTCCTCTCCGGTTTCATGTTGGCCTAGCTCAGTTTCATCGGTGTCTGGTTTGTCTTGTTTTCCAACGCGTGAGAGATTACGATTTCTTCGACGGCCCACATACTTCCTTCTTGTACGAAACTTTCTCTTGAACATACTTTCTGGCGTCTAAAACTTTCAAAACAAACGAATTTATAGGAGGTAACTTTCTTGCACTTGCAATGGCGTCGATGGCGATTTCGGTTTAGCACGAGATCAGCTGATTCAAAGGACTCCTTTGTCTTTTGGCCAATCACAGCGGCTCACCTCCAGCGGGAACCAATCAAAGTCATTGTTGATATCTGGATGTCCTAGCAATCGCGTAACTATGCAATTCTCTTTGTTCAGGTCAACTTAGAAACAGCCTATTTTTGAGTAAACAACGCACAGGTAGACCAAGCAAACTACTACACTGAAAAGAGGTCATTTTGAGCTTTCGATTGGTATGATGGGCCTAAGGAATAAAGCAAAATAAAAATCGAAGGGANCCTTCGATGAATGAAAATAAAATCGATAAAGATCTCTATTGTATATTTCAGAAGTTGGTGTTAATTCGCTTTATCCAAAGAAATCAGGGTCATAGAGACTCCGTGATGCATGAATTTACCTGCAGCGTAAATAAGGTAAATAAAACAGTAACCAAGGTCAGAACAATAGGGGACAGATTGCTTTTAAGCAAAGGCTGCATTTCAGGTTGGAGTTTCTCTCTTCGACGCAACATAAAGAAAATTCATCCAGAAAACAAATTACATGAAATGGCTGCAAAGAAAGTTGGCATTCTCCCGTTAACGGAGGAAGAGTACATTGCAACTTTCAAGACATATCGTAGCAGGACAACTCACTCAGTATGAATGTATGCTAGAACTGATCAAGCCTGTTGTGGAGAGTTTCAATGGAAAGCCTATCGATTTAATGAGCATAGGAGCAGGGACTGGATGTTTTGAAAACGACCTTGTCACAAAGCTAGGCCTGAATGTATCGTATTTTCATGCTGTTGAACCGAATGAAGATCATCGTGAACAACTGAAGGAGAAAGTGGTCAGTTGGGAAAACATCAAACCGAAACTCACAGCAGATCAGAACTACTTTACGGAGAACTACAAACTTGAGCATAAATTCGACTTGGTCCTGATGTCTCATTGTTTGTACCACATGGTGGACAATACAGATCTTGTAATTTTAAACGCCATTTCGTTCTTGAAAGCTCAAGGAAAAATTGTGATCTTCGTGCATTCAGAAACCGGTGCTGATTGTGAGATATTCTTCAAGGCGATGAAGAGCATGCAATATCTCTCACATCCTCTCGCGGATATAAGTGTCACAAGAAAATCCATCTGTGAGATCTTAGTCAAGAATTTAATCAGCTTCACAACTAGGGAAGGATCCGATGCAACTGATGTGACGCAGTATGTCAAGAGGCAAAACACATCCACTGCAAATGAAAATGACGCTGTGTCTTTCTTAATGCAAATAAGTTTTGCCAAACTTTCCGAGGAGCTGAAAAAGGACCTTTACGAGATGGTCAAGGAGCGAGTAATACATACTGATGATGACAAGTATATGTTGCCTCATCCAACTGCAATGATAATCATACCCTCACAGAAAGAAGGTGGTTTTGAGTAAAGATAGAGCCTTTGCGGGAGTGCAAAATATGTTATCTGCAACCTTGATGCTTCGATATATATGCTATTTTATTGATTTTTGGGTACTTGCACATTTTAACGATAAATTTGATACTAAAATTTTCGACGAATGGAGAAAAATGGAAAAATTGAGGTGCACCTCAATTTTTCCATTTTTCTCCATTCGTCGAAAATTTTAGTATCAAATCTATTTCATTGATATTTACATCATACTTTAACCTTTATCTTTGTCGATGATAGCTACCTGTGATTTCGAATTAAAGGTGTAGGTAATCGCGTAATTTGCGAGTGTCATAGGTTCCTTATGATTCAATCAATAGAAATACTTTACCTTTCGGTACGGTGAACCGGTGAAAACGAATCAATTTCGTGACGATTGTTATGCTCGTTGTCTTTATTGATTTGAACTGAGTAATGTACACAATCACTAATTGAAATATTGCTGAATATCTCAAGGAAGATTTGCCAACATTGTTTAAACCTTTTATTCACAAATAGCACCCTGTTGTGCGTTACACAACACCCCCTCCCGGGGGTACGTCATTGTGAACGTGATCGACCCGGGGGGGGGGGGAACTTGACTATGGAAGTGACGGGGGTGTGCGGAAAACGTCTCCACACCCTGCACCCTGTCGCATAAAAAATTGGCCAGAAGTATACCCTGTCGCATAAAAATTTTGCCTCTCAAATACAGTGTAGAACGCAATTTTTGCTTGTGATACCCTGTCGCATAATTTTTTGCCTACTATAATACCCTGTCGCATAATTTCTTTACCTATTACAATACCCTGTCGCATAATTTTCGTTAGTTTGGTGCCGATTATGATCATGGGACTTATTGATAAGAAAATTCTCAAAAAACTACCCGTCTACCAGAATTATGGTTAAAAACAGACCCATATGTAGTAGCCTGTGAATGGCTTTCACGGCAGTTCCCCTGTTTTTCTAATTTTTTTCGGCCATTCACAGGCTACATATGTAGAGAATTTCAGATGAAAAACCTACCCATATGAGCGGTACGTCCAGTATCATTTAACAATAAAGTACCCCCCCCCCCCCGGCACAACACAGTACTTTTGAAGACAAACATGGCCTGATCTGGCCTTTTCTAGACTGCCAACATTACCATACAATTACCATACTTTGGGGCTTCTGGTCAGAGTACAGGCTTCTTTTCTATACAAAGTATAAGCACCACCAAGGTTTGAAATTTGAATTTAAACTTACTGTTTTGCTCTCATCCAGAACTTATTTCAACTCGGAAAAATACGCAACAGGTCCATTTCCTGCCCTTTTTGGTCTTACTGCCAGTGCTATTGTAAAGATTACGTAATTTAGTCTCTATATTATCTCTATATTAATTTAGACTCTATATCGAACGGTCACGTGCTGGTCACGCCCACTCTTTATATCCGTTAGACATTCTTGTGCGACAAGATTTACTAAATGAACAGTTCGAGTAAAGCAGTGACTGCAGATCGTCGCAGTATGGTCACGTAAAACTATCATCGTATTTGATAGTTATTCATTTTTATTCATATTGTTTTGTATATATTTCAAAGGAAACCCTGTCTCGTTTTTATGCTCGAACCTTTCGACACAACAAGTGCCAAACATCTGTTTCTAATACACAGAACGCTGAAAACATGCAGCTTGCTGCTGTGTGGTCGCCGGTGGCCATACTACTTTCTGATATTAGAAAGTCGAACGTTGGCGCGAAAAGGCTCTCCGGTGCACAGTCCATGTTGGGACTTGAATGGACACTTAATTTCAAGTACCCTATCTAAATGACAACTGCATGACACAATGCCATCTGGTGAGGCCCCGAGAAAGGGACGTATATGGCTCTGACATGAAATCCACTCGCCAATACTTTCAAATGACCATGTTGGTTTCCGTAACAAATCTGTTGCATTGGAGTTTTTCCCATACCTTGTATATTTATTGTCTCCACTGCTGCATTCTTCATACTACATAATTTGGGCTATCAAACTTTTGCCTGGGTGTTCCATCTTTGGGCGTGATATTTGGTAGCATGTTGAGGCTGTAATCCTTGCAGCCCGATGCAACATCCAAATTTTTGATAAGGATTGCATATTTGAAAATTTTTGCAGAGATTGTCATATGCTTTTGAGGATAACTGTTTCAAAATCATGGTAAAGCTGTTTTAACAAGCTACCCAATAATTCAGGGTCAAGGTTTATTGCTGTTGGATCAAATAAGCTAGTTAGGTAAGAACAANCATCGAACCAGAACATTCTTTACAACCAGTAATATATGGAGATATTGCTTGCCTAGCCTGGCGCCGTAAAAACATTACATTGTTAGAAAAAGAATTACATAATTGCAACCTCTATTCTATGAAGTTTATGAGAAGTTGCTTACCTCTGGAATGCAGTCTGGATGAGTGACAATTCTGACAATATCATCAAGTGGTAACAAACTGTGACATTTGATTTCAGTATAAACATTCTTCCCTTCGGTACAACAAGCCAACAGTGTCACAAGATTAATATGGTAATTCAGTGGGCTGTCGGGATCCATTCTCTCTCTCTCTGATTGCATCATTTCAAGTAAATTTGCAAATGATGAGTGGTCATTGTAGAACACCAGAGCATCTTCGCCAACGCTTGCCAGCTACAAAAAAGGACGAGTTTAGATCTAATCGCCCTCGTACCCAGTGCTAATAAAAGTTTTCAATACGAGGAGGGCAATCCCTAAATTAAGGGCTAGCCTCATGTTGACAGCACAACAGATGCCTTTGGGAACGAGCATGTGATTTAATATTCGCTGTAAAATCTGCTGAGTAAACTTTGCTTCAATGGATTGACCTCTGGTGAAGAAGCATATATATTGAAAACATGGCCAATTGCCTCAATGAATACCAGGGACAGCAAAGCCATACAGGATGGGTTGGCTAAAGCCACACCCTTTTTGCGAAAAATTACATTTTGATATTGAAAAATTTTCGTTTCGTTCTTCTGGGGGTCCATTTGAAACACGGATCATAGTTATGTCCCTGAATACCTTAGCTAAAGGAAACGTTGCCAGATTTTGAAAGGCATGCTTGGTAAGTGATTGCTTAAAGAACCGCCTTCGTCAAAAGGTTCTGCGTTTTCGTAAAAAAACCATGAATATAAGGGAAGCAATGTCTTTATACATTTGCTTGGAAGTCTTAAGAAAAAAAGAAAAACAAAACTGAGTAGGATATCAAGCGTATTTTTTTTCAAATTCCAAACAAATTTAAAACATATCAGGGCTCAACAAGGGCAGATTTTGTAATACAATAGCAACATGTGCGTTTGATTGACACCTCAATTCAAAGCGATTAGCGATTGTAGACAAAGGAAATTCTCTCAACCAGTAATTCAAAACAAACCAAGCCGCAAAGGTTTCCCCGACACTAGTAGGGCAAACTCTCGCCTTGTGCAAGCGAAAGGTGGTTTTTAAGAGAAGTTACATGCTTATAACGAAAGATGAAGGGTAAATCTAAAGTTCTGTCGCGGATTTTGTTTATTTGATTCAGGAGCTGTTTAATAATCGTTTCATTTAAGCCCTAAATACGCCAGAATTAACAATGCCCTCTACTCGGCTCCTGAATCAAATAAAAAAAATCCGCCAGACAGAACTTTAGATTTACTCTTCTACTTTCGTTATAAGCACGTAACTTCTCTTAAAAACCACCCATCGCTTGCACAAGGCGAGACTTTGCCGTACTAGTTTCGGGGAAACCTTTGCGGCTTGGTTTGTTTTGAATTACTGGTTGAGAGAATTTCCATTGTCTGCAGTCGCTAATCGCTTTGAATTCAGGTGTCAATCAAACGCAACTGTTGCTATTGTATTACAAAATCTGCCCTTGTTTCAGGGCTCTGCTCTCTAGTCAAATGATAGAAATACAGGGTGGTCCTTGCGGTTTATAAGTTTCTTAAAAATCTACCCGAGCCATCCTATGGAGGTTAAAATCTAAATGCTGTCAACTTTACCTCTGCCATGATAGTATCCTGGGTCTTGCGAATGAGTTGTCCTTCTGCTTTTAGCAATGTTTGAAGTAGTTGCAGATATCTGACATGTTTGCCACATGACTCGATGGCGTGGATGATTTGTTGTATGAGTGATTCAGTAACTTCGTTGCATAAAGCAATGTTCTCCATGTAGATGTAACGGATGGTTTCTGCTTCCAAAAGCTAGAATAGTTCCAAAAATAAAGAAAGCTTAAACTCTAGCTTGCACGAAGCCTCAACTCCTCCTCAGAGGAAAGGTAGTGTTCATTTGAGCAGGAGTTGTTACTGCGTGCAGGCTGCTTAAAATAACTCAGCAACGTTCGTTCCGAGAGATGCTTCTCCTATCACTAGGATAGAGGTACTGATGATGCTCGAGCCTTTTTAGTGCTTGCTGTCGATCTTGCAAATACCAGCATTAAAAAAGCAAGACCCCACAGCAGGCAATAAAAGCTATCACAATCACCAGACGTCACCACACAACATTTCGCTGGAAATTGATAAAAGACGGATATCGCCAATAACGAGATACCGATACGAAAACTTGCCCCGAAGAATGCAGTATTCCACACAGCGTCTGTTTAATAATGTGCATCTTAAAGGGGATCCGTCGCCAAAATGTGAACAAAACGATGATATTTGCAGTTTTTGGAAGGGGGATATCACACAGGATTTTCATATTTTTTTCAAAACGAAAGTTGCTGTTTGGACATAAATCATTGTACTTCACTAAGGAACAAACCAAACGTTCATATCTTCTATAGAAACTACCGTAAAGGAAACAGTAAGACGGACTGAAGAGACAGACTTGGGGTAAGTCTATATATGTACGATTGCTTGGATATAAGTGGACTTTTAGCGGTCATTTTTTGGAAGCTTGGGTGAAGCCACCAAACAAACTGCAGAAAACAATGGATGAACATTGAATAATAGACCTTATGCGTAATTACGTCACACGCGACGCAGCGCGCAATGCATTCTCGGACTTGTGGTCACGCATGGCTCTGCTTGCTATCAGCTTTGTTGTTTTCAGTACGCAAAGATCAGATTCATCGATTGTTTACGCTGTCATTCGTGCGAGTTTACGGATTTGTTTATTGTTTGGCGACGGAGCCCCTTTAAGTTAGAATCTTATAAAGTAAGGTACTGAATACCTATCGACAATTCATCCGAAACTGTAGCAGAAAGCTTTTTCAAATCGATGTTTTAAAACACGAAATCTTTCACTGAAAATCTGAAGGAATTGAAAAAGAATGAATAGCACTTACACTAAGGCCAGCTGAAAGAAATCTGTCCACATACTTCTGCATCAAGGCTTGATTTTGAGGATTGCAATAGCAAAAGTTTTGAAGGAATTTGTGTGCTAATTCCATGATTTCTCTCATCCTCACATCAGACTACGAAAGAGATAAAATATTCAATAACTGCATACAAATCTGTACGCATCAGGATATCATAAAATTCGATAATGTACCCAAAAAATTTGCTTTGCTCAGTAGAAATCCCTAATGCTCATCTTCGTGTCAACAGCAAAAACACGCACAGAAGAACCCACAATTTTCAAACCAATTTCAAAGCCACATTTTTCTGGTTCTTATTTGAAGGATATCATTCATGAAATCACGCCGTAAGTTCTTAAATAAGGCTCTTGAATTTTCTCAAAATGCTTTTTTATGGCAGAGTTTTGCAGGAAACCAAAATACTGCGATAGTATTAGCAATTTAGTGAAATCAGTCAATTTCAGTTAATATGGTAATAGATGAAACATTGTGAAGTTTACGGAACAAACCTTTTCGAAAGGAACTTGCAAAAGATCCAACACAACAGTGTAAGCCCCCATGTTCTTCAATAACCGCTGTTCATGCTTACGATTCTGCTTTTGGTCTTTTGTTAGGCATAAGTCACAAAACCTTTGAATAATCTGAAAAGAGAAACGAGTGATTGAATTTGATCTTGAAAGCTAAGGTGCAGTTGATGCAACGACCTTTAAATGCAATGCAAAATAGTTCGGAACGAGCATATGAGCCTTTTGTGGACCAAAATGCGACAAATCACAAGAAACGTCGCTCGATCCAGACTGTTTTGCAGAATAGATAGAAGGTCCAGGGGGGAAATTCTTGCTGTTGTTTTTAAGGCTAGTGTGCATAATACAGCTAACTACAATCCTTGCTAAACAACTTGAAAAAATCTTCTTCATTTTGTGGCATTTTCGTCTGATTAATCTTCTAAAATGCACAGCAGGAAACCTCACTTCATGCAATTTTCTGCCTCATGCCCCTTCAACAATAATCTGAAAGTCTGATCTGCCCGTGAGAATTGCGTAATCGCACATGGAGCCAGCATCACAATGAGGAAGGGGGAGAGAGGAGCAAAAATATGTACGTGATTTTTTCAAGAGTTTTGGCAGAGATTGTAGATCCATCATCTTGCTCCAAAGTATAACTCCCTGTTTTAAACAACAACTAATTTTTGCCAACTAAAATGTTTGTTCCAGCAAATAAAACAAAACAATAGATACCTCTGCAACGGCTGTGTAATTCTTGCTAGAAACAGCCTCAAGAATGTGTGGATCTGTCTCACCGTCAAGTGATTCGCTGTATCGCCTTGAGCTACCCTACAATACGAGGTACAGTAATNGGGAGAGAGGAGCAAAAATATGTAAGAGATTGTAGATCCATCATCTTGCTCCAAAGTATAACTCCCTGTTTTAAACAACAACTAATTTTTGCCAATGTTTGTTCCAGCAAATAAAACAAAACAATAGATACCTCTGCAACGGCTGTGTAATTCTTGCTAGAAACAGCCTCAAGAATGTGTGGATCTGTCTCACCGTCAAGTGATTCGCTGTATCGCCTTGAGCTACCCTACAATACGAGGTACAGTAATGACCAAGTTGCTAAAGTTAACTATATATCAAGTGATAACATCGTGAGTCAATGTTTGCTTACCAATATCACCTGATACCGGGCGACCTATAAGCAATTTCACGAGCTACATCGCATCTTGCTTATTGAGACCAAATGCTACCAACAAGAAGTTTTTATCAGCATTTAGTCCGACAGTCCAGCCTCCCTTCAATTCACGCGAACCTGTAACAAGCTGAAGCTGATGCTAAGTCTTGGATTTGGTCTGCAACGTTCGAATGAATAATGAATACATTACAAAATCTAGTTACTTGGACTGTCAATACTGGACTGTCACTAATGTTAGATTTGTCATTGAATTTGTCTCTTTTCTTTATCAAAATGGAAGCCCAAATTCGGAATAAAAACGCGGCATAATTTGCATGGACAATTTTCTCCGTTCCAATTTTCCTTAGTTTAGTTTTATCTTATGAGAATGTTTGTATATTGTTAGTACCATTCATAGCGGGAACTCGATGACTTTATTTCTTTTCATAATATCAAGCAACGAAATGGGGTAAATCACCCAACCCCTTTCGCAAAAATTGCATAAAAATACGCAGAGCACTTTTTGAACAGCAAGCAAATACTTACAAAGGGAGAATCCATGCTGTCTGCTAGACTTCCATCGTCCTTTGGAGAAAAGACACTCGGGTTAAATCAAGGCATGCAACACTAAGGTATATCAAAAATCAGTTTTAGCTAACTGCCATTTAATCAGCTGCTGTCATTATTCATGCAAGAAGAGAACTATTATTTTTTGATACAAAATGAGATTTGGGCGATTGAGCAATTCTGTATTCTGTGGACTTGCAATAAGTCTCTCTCTTGTCTCTTTCCATCATACCACGTGAAAGATGAACGCAAAATAGAACAATGGAGAGAAGAAAGAAGAGAGGTGGAAAGAGAGAGAGACTTGTAATGGACATAAAACTCATTATATATTTCTTTGTTCTAGGGTTATTCGATTTCGATTTCCTGAGCCTACAGTCTCTTTTCTTTCTTCTCCGTCATTCTTCTACTTCCTCAATTCCACGTCTTGTGCTGACAAAAGAGGGAGACTTGTAGCAAGTAGGCTGTGGAATAAAAGCACGTGGCCGATGTTCAAACCTGAACGGTTAATCTATCAGTCAACGGCTAATTTAGGTGTGAAAATCTCGTGTGGCAAAAGAGCTTATCTCTTAGATCCAGAAATTAGAAAAACGCTGCTAAGAAGTTTGTATGGGAACGAGGATTCCAGGCTCGATTCCGGTCCATCATTTATTTGCTATTGATATTTAAATTCTATTTCCGAAACAGACGATTGTGTTGAATCTATAGTGCAATGGCAAGTAAATCATGGACCAGCATCGNGTGCTGACAAAAGAGGGAGACTTGTAGCAAGTAGGCTGTGGAATAAAAGCACGTGGCCGATGTTCAAACCTGAACGGTTAATCTATCAGTCAACGGCTAATTTAGGTGTGAAAATCTCGTGTGGCAAAAGAGCTTATCTCTTAGATCCAGAAATTAGAAAAACGCTGCTAAGAAGTTTGTATGGGAACGAGGATTCCAGGCTCGATTCCGGTCCATCATTTATTTGCTATTGATATTTAAATTCTATTTCCGAAACAGACGATTGTGTTGAATCTATAGTGCAATGGCAAGTAAATCATGGACCAGCATCGAACGTGGATTTCTGGTTCCCATGCAAACTCCTTACTAGCATTTTCCTTATATTTTTGGGTCTAAAAGATGAGAGGTTTTACCAAACAAAATTTTCATCTAAGTTAGCCTTCGACTGATAGATTAACATGTTAGTTTTGAATCTCGGTCACGTACTTTTTATTCTAAAGGCCACCAAACGTTTTAACTTTTTTAATCACCCGATAGAACATCAACAAAGACCCTTACGGCTAACTTTATTTACGACAGAAGTCTCTCACTGAAAGGAAAGGAAATAAAAGGCACAGAACAAATACCTGTGTAGATGAGATGGATCCACGTGACTCGACCTTCTCGTGTTCACTGTTTCGCTTGTCACCCTTGTCATCTTGTGATCCTAATTTGCTTTTTCGTTTCTTCAACCCCGGACCAGGAGATGGATTGGGAGCAAGTCCGGCACTTTTGCCTTTGTATACCCAAAGTTCTGACTTTTCAACGAGCAATCGAAGTTCATCGAGGTCACATTTGATTTGCTTGTAATTCTCAACATCTTCGTTTGAAACAAGTAATTGCACCTGAAGAACATGGCACCAGAGAGATAGGGTAAGAGTTAATTGATAATGAGGGAAGGGAGTCCCTCTTTGCATAAACAAAGCATCATCATCTCAAAGAATACCGGGTGTCCCAAAATGATGTATCATTGTTTGATTGCTTACATGTCCATAGCCAATGAACCGATTTTCAAAACATTTGCTTTATTTGATTGCCTAAAGGCTAAATTGTATTTTAAGATGTTGGTTGTGGTTTTACCACAACGTTTTCATGTCGAAAAGAAGATCGATAGACATTTTAGATGTGATAGAAAAGGCTGAACTCCTATTCGCATTCTCTGAACCCAGTATTAACTGAATTCGTCTTCTCTGAACGACGTATGCTCCCTGAACGACATATAATTTCAGCCTTTTGCATCACATCTAAAATATTGACTGAGAAAGTAGGCCGTTTCTTTTTCATGTCATATAAGGCTTGAATTTGAGCAAGTTTATCGATCTTCTTGTAAACACGAAGACATCGGCCTAAACCACAACCAACATCCTCGAATACAATTTAGCCTTTCGACAATCGGATAAAATAAAGTTGTTGAAAATCGGTTCATCGGTTATGGACATATAAGCAATCAAACGATAATACATCATTTTGGGACACCCGGTAGATCTCTACGTATCTGTTTTTATCAAGTGCAGTGAAGTCTTGAAACTAGCCTCCTATTTCGGAGCTGTGCTTAGGAATATTTCTTCTGTCTGGGCTTCTTAAATTTTCAAAATAATGCAGTGCTTCTTGTGTCCAAAATCATTTGAATACCAAACTTTACTCCTCTAGTGCCCTGAATTACCTTCTTTCTTTTTAAATGAAGTCTTCACAAGTTAGACAGTTAGCTTCTTGATCAAACTAACAGCTGCAGTAAAAGCCACATATATGGACCCGTCTTTTCAGCATCATATTATCCAATCACGAAGAAGTCTCGTGTTGAACAGTTTACTAGTAAAAATCTAGAATACTCCAGACAGCGCTCGAAATAAAACTTTGGTTCTTGGCAGCAAATTTTTGATCGGAAAATTTCCTGCAGGTCTTACGTTTCTTCAGAAATTTGTCATACATGATTATACGCAAGATTATTGTGTAGTAATCACTGAAAAAGTTCCTACAAAAATGCTGAAATCTCCAATGAGGGAGTTTCATTATAAATTTACCGCAATTCCGCAAATATTCTCCAACTAGTAAAAGCTATAAATTTTCTAACTTTACCTGTTTAAAAGCTTGAAGAACTTCTTGCCTCTGTCCAAAATGTCTCAAAAGCAACTGCAGTGAGCCAGTCACAAGTGGGGCATACTCATGCATTGAAAGGTGAATAAGAACTCTCAGGAACATTCTTCCACCACAACCATCAAGATCTAAGTCAATAGTACCTTCCCTGAAACATAACATGTGAACAATATCCAAAATAAATATTCTTTGCAAATTTTGAAGTGTTCGAAAAGTAGTAAAGGAAAACCCAGAAAAACAATCAAATTCTAAGTTGGCATTTTAACTATGGATAACTGTTTCATTCTCTCCAATTTGCTTGGTACAAAACTCAGTCTAAAAATTGAATATTTTGCAATAACAGGGATTACATCAAAATTGACAGTTTATACCGCAGACTTGCCCCAAGCCTATTTCCTGAAGTCCATCTTATCGGTCCGATTCCACTGGTTCCCGATTACCACGTTCAAAAGAAAACTGAAGGAATTCGTGCAAAATTAGCATCCTTCCTAATAATAATAATAATAATAATAATAATAATAATAATAATAATAATAATAATAATAATAATA
>REGL01000807.1:100292-134212 GCA_004194395.1 Aurelia aurita complex sp. Pacific | reverse complement strand
CCAAACCTGAAGAAGATTGCTGAAAAGAAAGTAGATTCTCCAACTTTTTCTATTGGAGGCTCTGACATAAATCTAGTTAACAATGTGAAATATTTAGGTGTTCAACTTGACAGTAATCTTGACTGGAATCAGCACATGAAAGTCTTATGTGGCAAAGTATCTCGTGCTTTAGGTTTTCTCAAGTATGCTAAGAAATTCGTACCGAAACCTACTCTGATACAAATGTACAGAGGCATTGTCGAGCCACACTTTCGCTACTGTTGCTCTGTATGGGGAAGCTGTGGCGAAGCTAGATTGCAAGCTCTGCAAAAATTGCAAAATCGAGCTGCAAGGATTGTCTCAAATAGCAGTTATGATACATCTGCGACCCTTTTGATTAAGAACCTTAAATGGCTTACTGTCAGTGATATGATTAAAAGTGAAACAGCTACGGTTACGTATAAAGCAATAACTGGCCTTGCACCTAGCTATCTTTCTGATTTGTTCACAAAAAATTCTGACCGAAATATTGATATTAGCTTGCGAAATGCAGCCACTGATCTCTATATCCCAAGGATGACAACCTGCAAAGGACAAAAAGCGATATCTTTTCGTGGCGCTAGAACTTGGAATCAGCTTCCGTTGGATATAAAACAAGCAAATTCGCTTAATTCGTTTAAATGCCAACTAAAAAACCATCTGCAGCCTTCTGCTTGACCATTTGATTGTGATTTTTCGTTCCATTCACCAGTTTTGATTTTACTCTTTTTAATTTTTTATCATAAGTATTCTAGTTAGATTTTTTAGATTTTATCACTTGTAATTAGGTTATTTTACTAAAGTATTGTTAATTTTGTAAGCTTTTTAACACGGCCCCCTGTAAAGCAGTCGTTGATTGATGGGGCCACCGTGTATAAATAATTAAAAATGAAATGAAAATGAAATGAAATGAACAATACCAACATTCCATTACGGAAAATTGGAATGCTGGTTCCGGAAAGTGTGGGAATCGGATAAGTCAGACGGACTTCAGGAAATCGGTCAGAGAGACTTCAGGAAATACACTTTGGGCATGTCTATAGTGAACGATGAGCAGAAGAGGGACAACATCCACAGAGAGCAGGCATCGAGTTGATCTTTTGCGCTTTTTTATTCAGTTATCTGCTAACTAGTTTCGCCCACTATGGCATCTTCAGAGCAACACTTTGGGCATGACTAGGTATATCAGGGACTAGGAGAACTTAACATTTTTTACATCCAGCTGCCAGAAATTTTTCAGCTTCTTGATCAGCGGTCTTAGGCAGACGGTTTCATTGCAACTGGCAGTCAAAAATGTGCAGTTCATTTCTCAAAAGTGACATTTTTGCTGAATCTCATCAAAGTCGTCTTTGATTGAGCAGGTAAGTGGAACAACAGGAAATGCTGAAGGTGAAGTTAAAAGATAAGATATCAATGATACGATGAACACTGATTCAAAAAAGGCTCTGGAATCTAAAGTCTGTCTCAAATTAGATATCACGTTAGATTTGCGATGACACAAAGGACTTACGCAAAACACTTCAATTTTTGCTATTCGCGGAAATTTCACATGACATCTAACTTGAGATAGATGATGATAAAACTACCGAGTGTCCCAAAAAATGTATACGGATTTGGTTGACTCCAGCGCTGTGATTTTAGCTTCAATCAATGTCTAATTACTCTAAAAATGTTCCTCGATATTTAACTTGAACATAGATACCACGTTTGTTGATATTGGTACTTTGAGAGCAGACATGTTAAGCTTGAAAGCTCAAATTTGCCTCGCCTTGCAAACCAGAGCTTTAGCCTTTTGGCCTAAGCAATTTCTTAAGGCACAGCGTATAAATCAACGATAGCCTCGATAAAATTTGAACAATATTAGATCTTGTGTTATTCTGCTTTCCAGAAGTCACCCCCCAGTCACCCATTGGGAAGTTTCTTAATTTTTCATTAATTTTAGTTCATAATTTCGATGTGCCTCAGGAATTTGCTTAGGCCAAAGGGCCAAAGCTCTGGTTTGCAACTGGACGCAAATTTGAGCTTTCAAGATTGATATCTCTGCTCTCAAAGCACCAATACCAACAAACGAGGTATCTATGTTCAAGTTAATTATCGAGGAACATTTTGAGAACGATTATCCATTGATTGAAGCTAAATTCACATCGCTGGAGTCAACCAAATCTGTATACATTTTTTTTGGGACACCCGGTAGGATACTGAAAAAATTGCTCTGTATGAAAAATACTCTCACATTGTCTCAAACATCTTCTCTGCTTCAATACTGATATTGTCCAGATCAACGCCTGCAAAAGGGAGAAAAATCACCTTTTCTTTATTGTTCTACCTAGCATCTGAAGGCAGTTTTAGGACGCTGAAAAGCTAAGCTTATCGAAGCAGCGTCCTGGTCCTTCCTCTCAATGTGACCACACCTCGTGATTCCTTTAGACTGGAATTACAGAGAGTGGGCGACTCTCCTCACTCTACGTAGGAGGTTCGGCAGGGCGGGGACTCGAACCACCAACCTTCAAGTTAGTAGTAAAGCGAACCATCCCCGCTCTTAAATAAACTTTACATTATCCTTTAACAATTTCTTAATATAAACCAATTCTCTTACAAAACAAACATTTTTTACTCAACTCTCCACTGAAAGAAACTACCCTGCAGTCATTACGAACGATGACTGCACTAAAGATGAAGCAACTGGCAATTTTTACCACGCGCCCAAAAGCATCATGGGAAAAGCTCACCCACCAATGAATCGGGGATTCAGGATCGGCGAGATCCCTGACAAATGAACCACAAAAACTATATCATAATCAAATACAGTAAAGAACAAATCAAGAGGCTTGCGCTGCTTAACAGGCGGATAAATTGAATGTACGTAGTTCCTGGCGCTTTGCAATCTCACTCTTTCTAGCCAAAATGAATAATGGTATGCAATAAGGGAAAAATATTTAACCGTCTTTGTGTGTCACTTCATTCCCACTCAAAGCGTTTCAGACTCGGACGGTTAAAGCATTGTATATGCAAACAGCCTAAACATTTAAAAATTTCCTATTCAAATTGAAGTGCATGCGCGCAGTGAGCAAAGGATAACCAAAGAAAGAAAGTGCTGAGTGTCTCTTTGCTCTATCCATAGACACGCATATTTTCTTGTGCATATTCCCTTATAAAAGAAAAAACAGGAGTAGAAGACATCATAGAGAAGATAGCTGTGATGAAAGTCTTGTGCAGGACACATAAGGAGAATGGAAAACGACAGATGGGCCAAAATAGCACTGAGTGGAAACCCCGAATAAAACAAAATACAGTGGAAGGAAACCGGCAAGAAGATAGCGGGATGATATCAGAAGGTAGCAAATGTGATCTTGATGTCAAAAACAAAGAACAGATGGTCTTCGGTCATTTGGCTAATTATGATGACGTCGCCAATGATTCCCTTTAACTTAAAAACGAATTTCCTCCAAATTTGGTTAAAAATCACTTTCAGATGTTCTCAAATTTTCATTCAAAATTAAATTTACTTACCTCAACCCTCATTACGGGAAGGTTCTACGCCACTTTCATCAAAATCTCTTTTGAATATTGAAAACAGTGTTGAAATTCGGAAATCGAGACGAATATTCATGCAGTAGTCAAGAATCACACATTCCTCACTATATATTCAATTGCATATTCCTTAATTGCATATTCCCAGATGAATTTTCTCCAAATTTCGTCAAAAGTCGCCATTTAATGTTTTCAAATTCCATTCAAAAATGTCATTTACTAACCTCCACCCTCATTACTGGAAGGTTCAAGGCCATTTTCATCAAAATCCCTCTTGAATATTGACAGCAGTGTTGAAATTCGGAAATCGAGACGAATATTCATGATGTACTCAAGAATCTCAATTATCTTCAGTTTCGTGTTCATGACAATGAGATCACCTTGACTTGAAACTTTCATCGTTGGCGTTGGTGATGGAGATTTCTTTTCTGTTACAAAATAGGACTTTATTCATGAGTGAAACAAATGATAAGCCTTACTTGAGAGGCTAAGTAAGGGTGGACTTTGTTAAACAAAAGAGTCAAATCTCTAATAAAATAGATCAATTAAAGGGGCTCCGTCGTCAAAATGTAAACAAAACGATGATTTTTGCAGTTTTTTTAAAGGTGATATCACACAGGATTTTCGTATTTTTTTCAAAATGAAAGTTGCTGTTTGGGCATTAATCCTTGTACTTCACTAAGGAACAAACCAAACATTCATATCTTCTACGATTGCTCGGATATGAGTGATTTTAAACGGTCACTTTTTTGTGGCTTGAGTGAAGCCACCAAACAAACTGCAGAGAACAATGGATGAACAATGGATAATCCCCGACACATTCGAGTTTACGGATTTGTTTACTGTTTGACGACAGAGCCCCTTTAAGGTTCTGAAGAATTGATTTCACTTCTCTGAGGGCACATAAAGAGCCGTAGACCTAATCGGCTACGGTTTGTTTTACCCATTTCCAGTCATGTGACCATACTCTTGGGAAGTTTTAGTATTATGCCATATTTTGTACTCATGGCACAACTTTGCATGGCACGAAATATGTTTGAGAAATCGAAAGATGTTTTATCAAGAGATTGATCACATGACTTGAGATGGGTGTAAACAAACCTTAGCCGATTTCGTCTACTGTCACCCACATTCTTTGTCTTGCTGTCATGTTTATGCTCGCTATAGTTCAATGTTAAGTTTGTTAGTATCACTTCCTGTAAATCTAATTCACAGTTGATATGTTTTTTCACTTTTTCCATGCCGTTACCAGATAGCATGGCAGTATTTCATCACAAATCTACCTTACTTCTTAATACGTCCCCCTTTCCAATAAGCCCCATCCTGAAATTAATTTCTACAAATAAGCCCCGAGAATTACTCGACGATTTACGGTAGGTGTGAAAGACTGTAATATTCGCCTTTTCCGAGGAGCGAAAATATGACTCAGCTAAACAGATAGAGCTCGGAATAGAATTTATATTTACCTGCATGTGCGGTACTGTCTGCAGTACCAGCTTGATAGGCTTCAAAGGAGCCGGCTGATTTCCCCAGGGCCATTTTTGTCATTACGGCACCAACTGTTTGAAGTGATTTGTAGACGTCAGGTTTTTTCTGTGTACCTGAACATTTTTGAGAAGACGATACACTTATTAGAGTACACTTATTAGGCAAGATGAATATTATAAAATTCATGACATAAAATAGCTTTTTGGGGTTATTCAAACAACTTTTAAAGGCAGTCCATTTTAACGGAGAGGCAAATGGAAATTACTTTGCAGCAAGGGAAGAATATTTTTCATCTCCAATGCAGCTCCCGTAACATAGTCAACGGGAAAGTCAGTATTGTGAAGCCCAGCGAAAACAAATGAGAGGGAGACTCAAGACGACCAGCAAGTACTTCGAAGGGCTATAGGTCAGCTGCAGTATCGAAAGTTTAACTCCTATCGTACATGAGAATGCGTTTCCTGTTGGGTTATGTCTCGTTCATTTCCTACCCTGACCATCCCCCCGGGACACCCCCGGGCATTTGCACGAAAAATATTCCCGGCCCCCGGTCATTTGACCGTAGATTTTCCCCCGGCCCCCGGGCATTTGAATAGCATTTGACTAGAACAGGAGCTTTTGCTTATACAGTAACTGGGAATATGGCATTTTCTTATTGCCCGGCCCCCGGGCATTTGACCACCGATTTTTCCACGGCCCCCGGGCATTTGAGCAAGGAATTTCTGTTGACCCCCGGGTTGCCCGGGGGGGATGGTCAGGGTAGGAATTGAACGAGACATTAAGCCCAACAAAAGTAGCCTCTTGGAAAGACTTTGAAACAAAAAAGTTTAACAAACATTTTCAGAAACTTAAAACATATTTCAGGACGAATGCCTTATATTGTCAAAAATATGCTGAAAATTCGTCTCTGTATTGAATAATTAATCTTTGCCTTTTATGTCTATACGCTAAATTCTGCAAATAAAAGTTGATAGCAGTTGGGGGCAAAAAGAAGATTTGCATACCAACTGGTAGGAAATGTTTTCCCTCTTCGCCATCCAAAATGAAAAGAAGCATTTTTGTCAGTCTAAGGAGATCTTTGAAGCCATAAAATCCAAAGCGAATCAGATATCTTGCAATTTGCACAACCTTGAGGAAATAAAGATTTTAGATGCTACCAATAAATATGACTAGAAGCAATTGTATTTCAAAACTCTCATGACACAAGAACGTAGCTTGATCCTTTGTGGAGAACTGGGATTGCTATCCTAGAAGACGGACACGAAAGAAGCAATTGACCTATGGCTATAAGATTGACTAATTCTATTTGAGCAAACTATAATGCTAATCATCAGGACTTTTACAAATGCTTTTGATTAGACCATGCACAATATTTAGGCTAAAACACCCGTGTAATAATGCTAATATTCAGAAGAGGCTGGAATGGATCTAGTAGATCGAATTGCCAGGTGTTTTGGCGCAGTTGTGTAACCCTAAGAATCTGCAGCCAGAACAGTCTGGAGGGCAGGGTTGGACCCCAGGTAGAGCCCCACCAATAGACGATCCCGGAAAAAATGTGTCGGGGGGCATCTGAACAAGATTTATTGCGTTTCATAATCGAATTTCTATAGAATTTCACTGTAGATTCCATTATAGAACGAAATGTACCTTGGTCAAATGCCCCCCGACGCCAAATTCTCCGGAATCATCTATTGAGCGTCACGAAAAGGGGTCGCGGACTCAATTACGTCTTGTCTACTTCTGCTCTCTCAGCGCTTAGCGCTAAAAAACCGCAACTTCGCTTTTTGCTAGTAAGCACGTTTGACAAGTGAAGAGAAATTAGAGACGCATCTGGCAAACGTAATCGCAAACGGCAAACGCATTACGTAGTGGAAGATGTAGATAGCCATGCGTTATTTTCACGTTTTCGCGACTCAAAAAGTGTAAAAACTGGATTACTAAATAAAAACAAACCTCATAAGTCAACTTGTTTTGTGCAGGATCCATAAATCCTCCGTCTTTAGAATTTGCAATGTTCTGAAGATAGTTTTCAACGAATTGCATTGTTGGTAGGAATCGAAAACTGTTGGCAGGATTGTTGTCACCGCATAGCTCTTCTTTAAGTTGTGAATCGTACCTGAAGAGGGAAAAGAAAGCCACTGCTTATAACTTTCAAAAACATAAGTTCAAAAATTAAAAATTGAGTTGAGCTGCCTCCAAACACTTTAAAAATACGCATGAGTAGTAAAAACCTTGATTCAGTAGCCATTTTTCTTAGGCTGCTGCAGAGATTTTGCATGTTGAGTGAATCACTCGGCTAATACAAAGCCGATCTTGGATACAGTAAAAAGCCACCACAAAGAAACTGCAGATTAAAGACAAATTACGGTTATATGGCGTCTAGTTTAAAAATAGAATAAAAGAAAACTGAGTGCATTCATTTGTTCAATTGATTTGATAATCTCTCGAGATCATCAAGTACAATGGAATACAATAGACTATATTTAGATTGCCCAGGCCCCTAACTTAAGTTACCTTATATCTCCGACATTTGTCTTTAAGAACCTCCAGGATGATTTTTGCTAATTAAGCACCTTGTGTATAAGGACTAGACTGATGATATGATCGTAGTTATCGCTATTGAAATACTGCCGGGCGCTCCTAACTACGACTCATAATCAAACGCCATTATTTTGAAATGACTATGCCTGCCTCGTTTCGATAAGGGCCTAGGAGCAGAAAAGCACAAACATTTGTAGTTTACAAATGAAACACATTGATTTGAAAAAACTTCACAATAAATCAGTTAATGCTTAGCGAAAGCAGCAAAATAGTACATACGTACGAAATTTGATATTGTCGCCAACTGTTTTCATGGTATTGTTGTTCATAAGACTTTGTTCTGTCCGGCCGAGCTCCTTGAAACTCTGCTTTGAGCTTCGAGTTTCCGTTGGTCAACATCAATCAATCGAATTTGCAGAGATTCTAATGGCGTTGTATTTGGTTGTATACTTTGTACATGACTGTGTATAGCAGCCTCGTTCCCAAGGGCGTTCAAAAGTGAAAAAAGTCAGTCCAAAAATATTGCCGTAATATTATGAGTCCCAGTAAGAGCGGTCTCGGTCTGGCGTAATGGTCTCGTTTTGGATAGCGATTACTGGGACTCATCGTAATCAGTCTATATAAGGACCATTACATAGATGTATGGGAGCCATTTCAGCCTGTTACAGAAAATCACAGGCTTTTATGCAGGTTTCTACCGAATGCGATGTCAAAAATTTTAGGTGAAGATCTCAACTACAGTAAATCCCCGCATGAACCTACTTTTTTGAAAGCCAAGCTGAAATAGGTTCTTATTTTAAAGGTATTAAGACTAATTTCAAGGCACAAAGGTTCTTATTCAAAGGGTGCATTGTGTAGGCCGTTTCAGAATCTTCACCAAAGATTCTCAACCCTGTTATTTGTTTTGGCAAATTATGATGTACCGAAACACTGATTCTAAGCGTACAAAGAGCAGGGGAGGAGATTCAAACTTTAACAGTCAAATAAGAACATATCTCATCAAACGGAACAGGTACTTAATCACAAGGTGCATAGTTTAGGAAAAACAGCCTCTAGGTTCTTATTTGTGTACGTTCTTGTATGCGGGGACTTACTGTGTATCATAGAGTTCAAACATCAAATTCTTAAACCTCCGTAGGATTTGTTCAAACAAGTATACTATTTTTGGGATATTCTGTATTTTCCTATTATTTTAATCATCTGCTAAGCTTTATCACAGACTGTATTTAAGACAGCTCTTACAAAATCAATCGATTGCTTACTCTTCAACAGAATGCACAGCAGGTATCTTGAACCAAAGTCTTGCATATCTGACTGGTTGAACTGGTTCTTGTGGATCTCGGTCGATATGAAGATGAAGTAGCAAACGGCAAAATACAGCTCGCAATGGACATGGAAGACATTCATCAGATATGCATCTAAAAAGTTGTAAATTAAACTCATATGATTAGTGTGTAGATGACTTATTGCCGTAGTTATTACCAATATAAAAAAACCTACTGGACACTCTAACTACGACTCAAACATAAACTGAAACAGGAATTACCTTTTTACCTCGCGTTGGCAGTGGGCCTAGGCACAAATACTAATTTGAAAAGTACAACAAGTTCACAAAAAGTATGCTTCTGCTGATCGGAATAACAGTACGATACACACATACAAAGGACCTTTCTTCCTTCCACTGCTTTGACAGTACAAAAATCCATATAACTTAGTATTTTAACGATCAGATCCGCAAAATTTTGCTCAGAGCTCAGCGTCACCATTGGTCAACACCGACGATCTTACATTGATTAATTAATGTGTTTAAGTTGTAACCACGTTGTATAGAAACCTTGTTTCATTAGGCATTGAAAAGCAAGCGGCTGGTCCAATAGAAAGTGTCAGCTCGAGTGGTCTTAGCCTGGTGGCAGTCTCGTTTTGCTGGGACTCATTGTAATCAATTTAATCAGTGTGCAAAAAATAACAAATACTACTAGAAACGAAAAGATCTAGCTAGGAATCTAACTACTCCGTTTGAATCTTGATCCAAATCTGCTGTCTAAGAACTAGCTGGAATTGCGAAATGCACACACGCTATTCAGCAAGAAATCTGAGTGCCTTGCAGGTTTTCAATCTTCGAAGAAATTTCAAACAAATAATACAGTAGCAGCGAGATGTTAGATGTGCCAAGAATCTATTTGACAACTTAGTAAACTGACTACCTCCACTTCTCAGCTGAATCTACGCCGGGATTTGGTAACTGGATTAGTTCCTGCTACGATGGAGACCTTTGGTATCCACTATGACTAGCTGCATTGTTATTGTAAAGTGAACTCAATCAATCAGCGCCTACCGAAAAAAGTTTGTCTCAAACTGTAGAAAACATGAATACATGACTATCAAAATAAATAAACAAGGATAATAAATAACTATCAAATATATCTAGTAAAATGTTTAACTGCAGAAATAAAATGAATAAACCAAGTGGAATCTTTGCACTGAATCTATAAAAAAAATTTTGCCTCAGAGATCAATCAAATCAACTTTCTTCTCTTGGCAGAATCGGCTAAAACTTTAATGCAATCCCAAGTGCTATATTCTAAACTACAGTGTTTCTTTGTTTGTTTGTCAGTTATTTAAAACAATCACAATTACACTGCTTCGTAACTTCGATATTATGAAAAATTTTAAGTGTTAGCGTTGCAAATAAATGGCAAACAAGGAAAGAGATAATCAAATGAGCATTTTCAAACAGATGATCGTTCTAGAGCTTGGTTCACATCAGGGTAAATATGCGTTGGTATTGCATTTTTAAAACTCATTTTAACTACATTTCTACTGAGTTGTCGCTTACAAATGGAACAAAAACTGTTCTGATTTTGATCTAAATACGTTAAGGGCATATTCAAAGCGGTGGCAAACTGCAAATCAATCCAAAAACAGTTTCAACGCTAGTTTCTGTCGCATTTCCTAATGCATTTCTAGCGTGCTTTTTATTCCAGTGTCATCCAAGCTTACGGCAGCAATGACAAAAAGATAGTCTGCAAACTAGCAAACAGAATGGATTTGTTGTTTACAAGAAAATTTGTAGCTCACCTCAACATCAGCTCGAGATCAAGCTGCTTGCTGATGTTATTGATTGCCAAGTATTGTCGATCCAAACACATTTGTGCAAACAGATGAAGCTGGTTGCTAAGGATTGGAAACGAGAAGAGATGATACATTTGATACTACCTTAAATAATACCTATGATATTTTCTACCTTGCAGAGGAGTCAGGAACAACTGGCAGTTTTTAAAAACCATCAAAATACGATGGTCTGCTGCTCTTTAAAGGACAAGTCCAGGGTTGGAATAATTGTTCATAAAATGAAAGATCACAATGTTGTGAATGGTGTGTAGTACTTTTTTCCAACCTTCTTTGTCTTTTCTCTGCGAAATTGTGTATTTAAATCTGTGAAATGAGCGAAATGACGTCATTATTCATGACGTAATTTCACTCATTTCACCTTCGACCTGAACGAGGCTGTTTTCTTATAGAACTCTCAAGTAATTTCCGACGTCACAATAGAACCTCCAAACCGAGGCTAGCCATTTTAACGCGTTTTCAAAATGGCGACGACGTTGGGCCTAACTTACGAAAAATGTCGTACGAATTTACAACAGAAAAAGACATCAAAACCCGGAAAAAGCTACAAGCGATGCTTGGCAGTTGGTAAGGTTGCTTTTTGACATTAATTGTCGAAACCTTGGACTTGTTCTTTAACATTTCTTTGACTAAAATAGGTCAATGAGCCAACTCATTTTAGAGATCCAATAGAAGAAACGTGTGGAATTAGATCTTAAAAATCTTTCTACGAAGATGTAGCTTTTGACAGCATGCTGGAACTTGAAAGTATTAATTTTGTGCTAATTTAAAAGCAGTATACAATTCATAAGAAATCAGATAAGCTCTACAAAATAACATAATCAGCAGTGTAAAAAATTACTAAAACGAATAAAAATTGGATTTCACAGTAATTTCTTCGAATTTTACATTGGGCTTCAAACTTTGGTGGCTACAATGGCAGAGTAGTATCACTAATTCAATTATCTAAAATGAATTGGATCCTTGACACAAATTAGACATCGTTCCTTGCTAATCGAGTTGTAAAAAGTTCTCTAACACTACATTGAACACCGTTGTGTTGCTACAAGTACAATATTAATTCTTGCTGACAGCGACAGGAAAAATTCAAGACGAATACAAATCGAAACATAATATGAAAAAGTTTTGGCTTGCTATTTTTTGTCAAGAATGTATTCTTGATGATGGTAAAATGGTATATTTCAGTTGTGATAATGCAACTTTCAATGATGAACCAATACATCAAGCATTGATGACAAATACCGGTTAACGCAAAGAAATGTCCCCTGTTCGAAAAACTACTACAGCAAATTTACCTTTGCTATAGTCATCGAAATTGATTTTTCCAATAGCTATAAGATTAAAGTAGTCTTTGCATTTTGTTTTGGTAATTTTCAAGATATTAGTCCTGTGGTAAATTCAAGATTCAAAAATTATTCTTGCGCAACATCCAGAAAATGGCAAAAAAACGCACGATCAAAGGCATCTTGAAATAAAAGAAACGTAACCTGACAGGTTTACTTTGTTCAATGATCCTTTTTTCAGAGCAATAAAGAAGATATCAATTTAAGTTTCCGTCTCAGTTTCAGCTCATCATTTTGTTAGTCACGATAATTCTCAAAAGGATTTCGAATAGATTTCAAACGACCTGGAAGATTTGATCATACCTTTTAGGCCATTTTCCTGCTGTTCTAATAGCCTGATTTTCTCGGTCTTTTGAATTTGCCACGACATGAGACTACTACTTTGAAAATTACCAAAAAATACAAAAATACTTCAATCTTTTAACCATTAGAAAAATCAATCCCTATAATTATCGCGCAACTCCTTTTGCTGCAATGATTTTTCAAACAGAGGGAAATTGTTGAGTCACCTTGTATATCATAAATTATTGAATGATATTTTGTAAAGACATACGTGTAGTAGTTGAGTATATTAACATCTTCAGGATAATTGTTTTGGGCTCCACGTGCTAATGCTCTTTGTGACTTCATTTGTGTTCCGTCTTCCCAAAATAAGTAAACATCGTTGTCGTATAGTCTAAAATGTATCGAGGGAATAAATTCAAAAGAGGGAATAATTCAAAAGAAGTCCGACAGAAAATTAATTTCATTCAATTATAAATNGTTAGTCACGATAATTCTCAAAAGGATTTCGAATAGATTTCAAACGACCTGGAAGATTTGATCATACCTTTTAGGCCATTTTCCTGCTGTTCTAATAGCCTGATTTTCTCGGTCTTTTGAATTTGCCACGACATGAGACTACTACTTTGAAAATTACCAAAAAATACAAAAATACTTCAATCTTTTAACCATTAGAAAAATCAATCCCTATAATTATCGCGCAACTCCTTTTACTGCAATGATTTTTCAAAGAGAGGGACATTTTTGAGTCACCTGGTATATAATAAATTATTGAATGATATTTTGTAGAGACATACGTGTAGTAGTTGAGTATATTAACATCTTCAGGATAATTGTTTTGGGCTCCACGTGCTAATGCTCTTTGTGACTTCATTTGTGTTCCGTCTTCCCAAAATAAGTAAACATCGTTGTCGTATAGTCTAAAATGTATCGAGGGAATAAATTCAAAAGAAGTCCGACAGAAAATTAATTTCATTCAATTATAAATCATATTGTAAATCATTAAAGGAAGTCTGTCACGCATCTGATTGGCTGCAATAAAGTTAAAGCTCAACACAATGGATGTCTTTGTGAATCTGTGCATTTAGAATGAAGAGGGACGATCTCTGTCACTATCCACGGCCGTGGAAAGTCCGCAGGATCAGCAGCTATTCAAATATCTAATTCTCTGCATTGTCATTATCACCCAATCAGAAGCGTGATAGACTGCCTTTAATCTACGGAATGCTTTTCATAGCTTAAAGGTAAGAGATCAAAAATCAATTAACATATGTAGCAGTCTCACTGCTTTTGCAAACTTTCACCTACATGCAAACATGCAAACCAAAAGTACGTCACACATGACAAAACATACGTTTGGAAGGTGTACTCAAGGATTCGAATGATAAATCGGTGAGCCTCAAGATAGATCTCAATATGGCATCTCAAGAATATAGTGCACATTGAATTGAATAAGGAAGCTAGTCCTGCTCTCCTATAGGATATGTTTTTAACTGCCACATACCAATACCATATATCAAACATTGAAACGACAATCAAAAAGTTTCTTTTTGGTTTGTAAGAGCTTGGGTGCAACCGGTGATCTCCCCGCTGAATAAATGAAGAAAGAGCTGTCCGCGGACAAGGAATGTGGATCTCATTGGTATAAAAAGCCCAAAATTAAACCCTCACGAAGAAATTATGTGAATTATGCCCACAAACGTACAATTTCCCAAAAAACCCGCAGTCCCTGGAACAACAGTAGAGCTCCTTAGCGAGAATCGCACCAAAGTTTTACCATGTGTACGACCCCGGCGTATATATAACCTATCACCGGAGTACCTATACGGGGGTATCAACAAATAACTGTTGGTCAAAAGTTGTCCTTATAACTGCGAAGGATGCCGACGGTGGGGAATCTTTCAGAAGAATTGACTTTCAAACAATTTACCTGGTTTCAGTTAGTAGGTCAACATTCTTTGGGTGCAGCACAGACTTACAGATAAGTTCTTGCATCGATGGGATAGCAGTGTTGTTGGATACGCAAAGATCGGATAAATAATCAAGGAATCTGAAAAAAGATTAATACACTTTCAAAATCAACTAAACTTTAATGTAGAATTTTTTGTTTATTCATAGTTCATTGCATTTTTTTGTAATTAATTGTGACTCATATAAGTAATTCCACTAGAAACTATGAATGACATTTCACTTGCTTTTAAACAAAGTAATCATCCATTGTCTTCCAGTACATGAAATGGTCAAAGTCGTTGGGTTGATTTCCATTAGTTTACGAATCACATTGGCTTACGAATCACAGCAAAATCATTTGCAACCCTTTTTTTTCCTTTTACAAACATATTCGTAAAGTTTTAATGCTTGGGGCATTTTCCAGATGTAGCACCACAATGTGGATAAGCTGGAAATCATTATTTTCTCTGTATTTGAGATACAGAGCTACTCTACTCAAGCTGTTCCAGAGCAGGACTAGTTTCAACGTCCACCGTAACTTTGTCAAACAAGATGGAGTAGATGGTGTTCCTCAGTCACCTGCTGGAGCCTTTCGTAGCTATCGTAGCTAAATGGTGCACTACAATAGATAACGGAACATTACATAAATCGATTAGCAAAATGCAAACCTTTGGTCTTTCTTCCTTCTAACGAGAGTGACAAAAGTTTCAATTTCCTTTGCAGTAATATGTTTTTCCAACAATTTCCTGTTATTGTGAACCAGGTCCGTGATTGTTTCTTCGGCCAGAACATCGTATCCTATTTGAGACTGCATGAAACCAAACTGCTTTGCTACGTATTCCTAAAAAAAGGAAAAGTGGTATTGTTTATAAATGTGCAAACAATCTCCTTGTATGCATGTTGCGCAATGCTTCATTAAATACAAACAAATAACAGTATCAATAATTGTGCTTCGAACAGAGTTTTATTTTGTACGACGTCTCGGGCTTGATAATGGGTCTAAGCCCGAAACGTCGTACAACATAAAACTCTGTTCGAGGCACAATTATTTATCCTGTAATTCGTTTGTGGTATTGTTTACTTTGAAATGCAAAAATTGAGATGTCATTAATGGGAAAATGGACACTTTAAAAGGCGGTTTAAAGGACTCTTACGAGGCATTTCAGAGCGAATAAATACAGACCTTGCGCATATTAACATGGCGAGAATTCTTTACATTATGACAAGAATTCTTGAGCCATATGAAAGACTGAAAAATTTTTCTAAGCAAGAATTCTTAGGCAGGAAAACAACGTTAATGTGCGCGAGGCTTGTAATGTATAGTGAGTAGGTTGTAGCGATTGCTAGGACTCAACGTAAGTCTACAGTTGACCTGGGCACGCGGGTTATCCTAGTCGTGAAAGCTTGCTCGTAACAGAGAGCCAAAGTTGATCTGTCTGCTATGAAACCCCTTCTGTTAGAGTAATCATTTCTCCTTGTTATCAGGCCATTAGTTAAGATCTGCGCAACTGAAGTGGAGTGGAGTGGGAATGGTTACTTCAAAATTTTGAGTATTTTACATTTTTCAATCCATATCTCTTACACCATAAGAATTTTTGTTTCAAGTCAGGAACACTGCAATACAACACGAAAGCAAAGACAACTATTTCTTAGATTGAATATTGATTACATATTTAAGAGCTGATTTTTAGCCCTCTGGCTTCCTCAGAACTAATCTCACGGAATCAACTGACTAACTGACTAACTAACAAACTAACAAACTAACAAACTAACAAACTAACTAACTAACTAACTATCTATCTAACTAACTAATTAACTAAGGTAACTAACCAACTAACTCACTAACTCACTAACTAACTAACAAACAGGTAATTTCGTTAGTTTAGCTCCTAAGAAGCGTCGTATACCGAGGCGAAATATCAGCCCGTCTATATTATCAATATTTAATATAAAAAATAGTTGTCTTTGTTTTCGTGTTGTTCTGCGGTGCTCCTGCGTTCAAACATCTTACATTACCCTTCACTAAAAGCATCTTCAAGCAAGAGCCGATGCACAGCCTGCCACCGCCGTTTTTTTTTTCTCTGTATAATTCATAAAATGTTACCTGGTTTTTTCGGTAATCCTTGTAAGAATTCCTAAGCAATCGGTATGACAGCCTCAATATGTGACGAATTGGCGCATTTCTTTGATCTGATAACTCATCAATTTTCAGCATAGGCCCAGCAGCTCCCTTGTCAACAAATGGCGATTTCAGCAACTGGAAAACCTGCAGAATAGTATATTAGCTTTAATTCTCGAACATAAATTCAATAATTATGGAAATAAAGCATAGAAATGGGATTTTCAAAAACATAGCACACTTGGATAAAGTTCCGCTTTTGTTCATAGAAATAATGGTGGGGAACTGCATGCTAGAGCAGAAAAGACAGCTTCAGCTGAGTTCTTTCTAAAGTTAGAACCTCGGCATATTTTCACTGACGCCAGCCCGATCTAGCCAGCTGTTGCTACTTGAATTCAGGAAAATTGAAAAACAATACTACTTATTTGCGGGCATCTAATTGTAAACGATTTGATTTCCAACAAAAGAAGCAGGCCAAACATGACCGATTCTAAACGGCAAAATTTACGAAGCCTTGTTAATATTCGTGAGAAGTGAAGTTGGTGAAGGTGAAGTTGCGTTTTTTAGCGCCAAGCACTGGGATCGCAGAAGTAGAGACGACCTAATCAAGTCCACGACCCCTTGTCATGACGCTCCAGTGGTGGAGCTCTACCGGGTATCGAACCCTGTCCGCCTGCCAGTTCTGGCTGCAAAGTCAGAGGACTACAAGACTGCGCCACAACACCTTCAAGGTGAGAGGGATTATTCACAAAATTTTGCTTCTTTAAAGTTCACAGATAGTCTATGAGAAGCTGGAATGGCTTTAAGAGTAAAGACCTTGCATTACTTGATAACAAAAGATAATTTTTACAGAATATAATTCCTCTTTTCTGCTGATTTGAGCATCTTCTGTTTTTAGTTACTTTTTGTTTACAAAAGCTATGTTTCTTTTCTTCGTCAAACACGTCCAGGAGACGCTAGGTGACACAGGATCTTGGAGAAAAATCCCAAGTTACGAAACAACATAACTTTGAGACCCTACTATTTGCTTCAATAAGAACATGTGTTTACAACAAAATCTTACCAATTTTAGGACATTTTGCTCCCTCGCAAGCTTTTGTCGTTCACGATCTGGTTTTGAACAACTTATAGACAAGATATCTTGCTTGTTTGTTGACATATCCGCATCCAAGACAAAGAGGTTCAAATCTGTCAATAACTGGGTCAGGTTCCTACGGTAACAAAGAACAGTTTACGATAAAACAAAGGAGGGTTTAAGGATATCCTTTATTGGTTCTAAAGTGTCTATCATTCTTCCAAAGTATCTATAATATAAAGTTCTTTTTCCTCACGATACAGCCTAAATATTAGCAATTATCTCTTGTAGCTATCAAACAGATTATTTTCCTCAGCATGAACGACGGTCTAGATTGACGAATTGAACATGGTAATCAAATCTTTTGTCCTTGGCAAAGGTGTGAGCCCCAGTGCAGCCTCATCTTGACGGATCAATAAGATAGTGTAAATCTTTATCGGAATAATGGCGATTACAAAAAATTAGCTCAATTCTATTATTCTTCATAAAAGGCAACGAGGACACCAACTAGGTTACAAGAAATTTCCAGACAGAGGCCGACAAGGTTTTTCTTCTTGGGAACGGCAAACATTTTGTCCAAACTTACTGCGAAAATTTTTTGATTTACACTATTTAGTGGATTGTACAATTTAGTTCGTGCAAGTTGTAGGTAGAATATAGTTCAAAAGTTACTTGGTGAAGGTTAACACGTTAGTAAACCAACAATTGAAGGTTTAAACTGAACACGACATAAAACAAATACTTGTGCTGCATACCAAGTTTAAGAATGATTGCAAAGCAGGAGCACAAAATAGGCGCAGTAACTGCAAGTAACCATCAAAATACACATGACTTTGTCATGAAGATGAGCAACCAAATGCACATACAAATCTGGTTACCACTTTCTTACTTTCTGGGAAACGAAAAGCACTATCTAGACACGAAAAGCAACTGAACAGCTCAATGCATTGATAGGGTTGACCTGGAAGATATCTACTACTAACAATAACTAATCGTTTTTCAAAATCTTGACACAAGCATTTTGGTCAATATTCTGATTAGCCACAGTAAAGTTACTGCAGCAATTCAATAGTGCTTTCTAGATAACAATTATGACAGGCTTAGGTTCTGCCGTGTTTGACGGCAACAAAAGTTCAGCTTCTGTTCAAAATATTTCCTGCAGCCTAAAATATTGCACACATTTCCTGGGAGCGGCGTTTCCCTGTTCCCACACTTCATCGGCCACTGTTTCCAGAAAATGTTGGAAGAAACCTATTCTACAGATGTTTTGAAAAATATCAGCACCTTAAATTTACAGTAACATTTTACATACATTTCACTTTTTAAAGCTGATCGATCAAATTCTTCTGGCACGCATTAATAATTTATTCATACCCTATTTGATGCCCAAACAGACCCTTTAGATATTCTACAAAAGATTCTGGATCGAGCAATATTTTCTATATTTTGATACAAAGCGTTCGATTGTGTAGCCTGACTCACAGACCAAGCAAGGACTTTCGAGTTATATCTCGATCTCGAGTTCCTCGTACATGGTCTGTGAGTCAGGCTATCGATTAAATGGCTAGAGAGGCTCTATCACTTCCATGAACATTCGAAGATTATATTAAATGTCTTTAAAATATCTTTCGATTCAGAAGTTTTAGAATAACTAAACGGTCTATCATTATCATAAAAGTCATACTTTTGATATTACTCTTGAGATACGGTCACTTACTTTCTATCAGACTGTGAAAACTGTCCCTCTTCCAGCTTTTTGCAGTTGTCAGCAAGAGCCCTGCTTGCATCGTTCATGAAATCGAGGTCTCTGACCTCTTCTGCGTTCACATGTGTAATTGCAAATGCTTCTTTGTCTTCCTTTATCACAGCAGCACCAACCTGTTACAAAGGAAGATATTTCATCGGGTCAACGCAAGCTGATTGGAAGGGACTTTGATACCTAATGAAAAAGTTCACTTCATACCAGGTAAACAATTCCTAACCTTTACTACTAGCCAATTTTATTGTTCAGACATTTGATTCAAATCAATTTCTCTATCAGCTCCGACTTTGGACTTCCGGATGAAAACTTCTTGAAGAGGCTAAGTTATGTGAATTGTGACGCAAATTTACTGATAAGCTTCATTTTGAACAGCCAATTAGATCTCGAATTGGCCTAATACGTACAAGGGTAAGTATCGACGCTGGAGTATTGGCCGTTGTATCAATGTTGTTGCAACAGGGCTTTTAGCAATTTTGAAACAGAACCTGGATCGAACGATATCTTCACACATTTCATAGAATTTTCGAATGTGAGCAACAATGATAGAAGCCCTGAAGCCAATCAATCGAACGTTTCATATAAGAATGCATAAAAATATCGCTCGATCCAGAGTCTTTTTTAGAATAGCTAAAAGGTCTATTAGCCGAAACAGCTTCTTTGCAATGGAATGCAAAATGGTTGAAGGCTATAAAGTTGTCAACTTGCCAGTTCAAAGAAATCATAAAAAGAGGAACTAAAAATCAATTCATGCAACTTACCTTGTGCATGACAGGACGATCTTCATCAGAGTCGATTGGAATTGATGTCGAATGCACCCAAGTACCTGTGCAAAGATGCTTGAGTCGAACATAGGATGATCTGAAGAGTAGAAATGCATTGCTGAATCTTTTTATGGTAAAACAACATTAAAGTAAATCTACATAGATATAAAGATCTTATCCAAAAAAGAACAAAAGAAGCCCACGTGCTACGGAAGTTTCTATTGTTTTCATCAATGGAAAACATCAAGTACAATAGGCTATATTTAGATTGCCCCAGTCCCCCTAGCCAAGCTACTTTTAACTCCGTTGATTTATTTCACAATCGAGCAGAAGCTTGCTCTAATATTTTGCTTGATGCTAGTCATAGAATAATCGTTAGATAGGATCTGAAAAGTAGAAGCAAGACAGAAGCATTACAACATTAAATTATTCGTAGTCAGCAGTGCGTGTCTACTGTTGAAAATTAGCTAACAAATATCGAGCCTAAATGCTTCTATCAATTGCTGCTCGACTACTGAGAACAAAAACGACTACCAAAAAATCTTCCACTGCAAAAATTTGAATTGATAAATATCGTTATCTAAAACTGGGCTGGATGTCCAATTCACTTGGTAGTGAATATACAATGATACTAACATTACGCATAGCTGCCTTATCTACACTAATTATACGACTCTCGGCACAGTGGCAATTTCAAGGGAAGTATAGAGTTTTGATCTGTAAAAATTGTCACGGAAACATGCTTTATCTTCGAAACCCCTTTTATATAAAGCGTAAATCTATTTTAAGCTGCTGCCACAGAGATGGAAATATTGCTAAAATCAAAACATATGAAGAAATAAAAGAAAGTGGAAATTACTTGGGAACGAGGTCATCACTTCTTTGCAGTACTGTTGGATCAACTTCAAATATGGAAGCGAGGTCATTTCCACTTTCAACTGAAATCAGGGTGTACACTGGGCTTGCACCACGTAACTTGTTTCTATTTGCATCTTTTACATCACTTTCATCAAGCTGTTTTGATTAAAAAGTAGATAATATTAATCAATCTTCTCAGAGAACAACTACCTTTGCATAAAAAGTCCCCCGGTAGAATCTGTGTTCTTCCTCCCGTAGAATCTATTTTCTCCCTCCGGTAGAATCTATTTTCTTCCTCCGGTAGAATCTATTTTCTTCCTCCGGTAGAATCTATTTTCTTCCCCCGGTAGAATCTATTTTCTTCCTCCGGTAGAATCTAATTTCTTCCTCCGGTAGAATCAAATTTCTTCCCCCGGTAGAATCTTTTTTCTTCCTCAGGTAGAATCTATTTTCTTCCCCCGGTAGAATCTATTTTCGCATAAAAATCTTCCACTTAAGCAGTAATATGGGAATCACCTCGATGATTTGTGTACAGTATCTAAGGGACGATTTTGAAGCTTCGATGATTTCCTATTCGAGTAAGAGAGAACATAACGAGGATGCATACTTTATCGCCCTTAAAAATCTATATATTGATCTTGATAATATTTTCCATTCCACCACATTAGAGTGAATAACCTGAGCTGAAAGATGAGATCTCACTTATTTTCAAACATCCTGTTGTATATGATAATCCGATGCGTTTGCCACAGAAAGCAAAGCAAAATCAAACAATTTAGTGTTTGGGTTTTCCTTTGTCCTATTTACAGCCTATACCATTTACCTCAGGTCACTCATTTTGTAGCTTGCGTGCAGACTATAGCCAAGGAAAAGGTATAGTCTGTGCAACACCGCTCACTTTTGTGTGGTGGGTGCTTCAGCACTTATTTCGCAATAGTGATAACAAAGAAAAGTTATTGTTGCAACAGCCAATAAAATCACTTTCGCGGGAAACGAGGAAGCAATCAGATTTGAGAACGGCTATTATGTGATTAAATCTTAGGTTTCATTTTGTTCTCTAGGCAAACTTCATTTGAAACACAATAATCTGAAATGTTAACTATCCTACTGCATACAATAAACAGATGCTAAGGAGAAAGGGCCATTCAAACTGCCATTGAAATAAAATGCTGACGCTCACAATACACGACATTGAGCGGCGTTGCGCAGACTATACCTTTTCCTTGGTTAGGCATTGTCTGCACGCAGGCAATTCATTTTGAAGTCATCGTCAATAAAGCACAGATCCTCGTGGAAAGCCAAGTTTAGGAAAAACTGAAGAAAGTAACCCAAAACGGAGAGTGGTACAGATGTATTCTGATCAGAGGATAGGCCTGGCACTAGTCGATTGGCTCTTTAAAATTTGAGAAATCTCGTCAAGTACGGGAATTCATATCGTTGAAAATAAGTTTTCCCCCAAACTTAAATGCACAGTATAAGATTAAGAATATAACTATAAATTACGGCACACCTCTGCGGCAAGGTATCTGCCAGTGGCAAGATGTTTGAATCTAAAGAAACTGTTCCAATGTGCAGCACCACTTAGGCAAGCATCTTGATGGACAACCTAAAATGGAAAGAATAATGACTCATTCCAACTCATTTCTGACAAATCAATATCCGAAATTACTGTGTTTTCTAGAGACACAGGATTTACAGGAAGCAGTCTCTGAATTTTCCAGTCTTTTGGACTTAAGATTCAATTCAACAGTCGATTGAAGGTGACGGTAAAGTTGCAGTTTTAGCGCCAATCGTTAAGATTGCTTTAGTAGAGAAGACCTAATCAAGTCCGATGCTAAAATGGTGAGGCTCTAGCTGGGATCCAACCCTATCCGCCTCACCGTTCCGATTGCAAAGTCAGAGCAGAGGATTTCGTGCCAAAAACACATACGCAAGCGGTCACGTGAATCTACAATGAACCAATAAACGTTTTAATTGTGTACCAATTCATCATTTGCATTTAAACATATCTTCCAGTAAATTTTCGTAACTACAACGCGCCTCCACTACAATAAATTGGCCGAATTACAATCCGAAGTGATGCAACGACCCCCTTCCATACGTTACTCTGCATCACAACTCGCGGAAGTCTTCTGCAGTCTTCAGTTGAATATCATGTTTTAGCACCTCTATGTAAGTTGTCTTTTATACCGGGTGCGCCAAAATAAACTATGCACTTTTGGCAGGCCACTATAAATCGTACACTGGGCTGATTTTGAAGATTTATGACTAAATCTTTAGCAGCAAGCCTGAAGTAGATACTGGGATTCTTTGCAAATTTCTTCGTTTTTAGTTTTTAGAGCTAGAAGCGAGTTTTTAGTTTCGAAAACATTGAAAACGATCAACAAACATCGATCAAGTTTTCTAAAGAATCGAATGGACAAAGAGAGAACTTGTTCGTGATCATTTGGGATTTAGAAATCGATTAATTGTAATCTGCTGTGAGAGAGTTCGTAGTAAGTCACCAAATCACCCTGAAAACGATTTCACTTTGTTCCTTCATGTTGAGTCTTTTTAAATTTTATCCATGTTTTTCTTATTGTTTTTAGTGTTTTCGAAAACGAAAATTTTAAGAAAATCGCTTCTAGCTATAAAAACTGAAATCGGAAAAATTTGCAAAAAGTCCTAGAATCTAATTCAGGCTTTCTACCAAAGATTAAGTCATAAATCGTCCAGTGTACAATTTATTGTGGCCTGCCAAACATGCATAGCTTATTGTGGCGCATCCAGTACTATAAACTGACAGATTTTTAAGCTTTTGGCTTTAGATTTGGCTTTAATCATCAACTTTTGAGACACAATTTTAGCATGGGAAACAGACTATGTCTACAAGAATCGGAATGCAAACCTCTATCTCCCACAATGCTTTGGAGCTGGTAGCAGATGTTGCAGTAGCACGTGCTGTCGTTCTCAAAAACACGTATGATTTCTTCTTGTACTCATCCATTGTTAGAAATTTCTCTTGTTCCGCATGAAAGAGCCTGATGACATCTCCCTAAAGCAAAGAAAAAGACAACAGAGGTGAACGCTGGCACCTCCTAACTATTATTACTAGCAATAGTAAATACTAAAGTGCCCCTCACCTCTCCCAAAAATAGACCAATTGGTTACATAAATTCGTTCACACCTAGCTACTAATTTGACAGCTAGAGCATTCTTTGCAATAAAGAATAAACGATAATTACACAAAGTCAGTGCATTGTGCCAATGGGAACTAGCACATTCAGGGCTTGTTGGGGAGATGACGTGCTGACCCTATTGTTTTGGACCACTGTGTTTCAGTTTTGTTGAGAGCGAATCAACGTTTATAACAATTACGACAGGCTTATAAAGTTCACAAAGACCTCTAAATTATGAAACATTGATTTGATTACATCTGTCGCAAAATCCATTGGAAGAGAGAACAGATATGATTTTAAATTTTTCAACCGCATTTAAATCAATAAAAAGACTGGTTGTAAAATTTCTGAAAATTGTGCATTGCTAAGCATGGTCTAAGGGAGATGTAAGCTCACGCGTAGCCTGCGTGCACACTTTACCTTCCTACTGCGAAGGAAAACCGTTCAGGAACTCATAAGCTATCCTTCGCAGTGGAAAGTAAAGTCTGCACGCAGGCTAGCTCACGTGCAGCATTGAGGTTACTTTTCATGCAATGAATATGCTGAGTCAACGTCATCAGGCGATTGTTCCACGATGCTATCAGTAACCTGACAACTCAACAACCAACTCTTTCAAATTTATGACTTGAAGCGACTTGAAGGGCCTTGTGCAACACAATGCTTTTGACAGAGCCCACAAACATCAAACGACGGGAAAGAAAAGCCCCATTAAAGCCTTTCAACAAATAGGATCACAAATCATTTGCTGTGACCAATTTCATTCAATGAATACAACAAAGTTGATGCACAACAACAAGGAGAGGAACCTGCTAGATCTATTAAATAAGTCCCTCTAACTTTCGTTGTTGTTGTAGTCGCTAACGCTTCTATTGCAGTGACAAATCTGCAAGGGAGCCAAGCAAGAGACTTTTTGGAATGAGTCTAGAGAAGAACCTGTTTGACCAGTTTTCAATCCGATGGGCTCATTGAATTGAATTGCTTTGTCTTCTATGAAGTCTGATTGGCCAATAAAACAATTGCTTTGTAAATTCAGGATAAACTGGTTTTTTGAACTTGTTTTTTGTGGTAAACCGGTTGAAATTTCTTGAGATTTTTTGCCCACAGCACCTTTTGTTCTCTTTACGTGCATTGTTTTAAGGAAGCCCCGCTTCGGTGCGGGGCAATCATCATCATTAATTTCTTTATAGTAGGCGCTTAAAATTTGTAAAAATATGTTCGTTGCGTGTGGTACTATAGCAATTAAACGATCACATAATAAATAAATGATTTAAGTAGCAAAAATAGCTGAGATGTTCAAAAACACAATGTTTCGAGCGCATACTCGTTATCAAGTCACTCGTTATCAAGTTTAAAATTATCAGCTAAATTACAGCTTATTGATCCCAACTAAAACAAAAATAAAATTACTATTAAGTACAAAGTAAAACAGTTCTAATTAATTTAACAATAAATGACATCTATTTATACATATGATACATATTTACAGGAGAATTTTGAATGTAAATAGAAACAAAACAAAAAACCAAAAACGGAAATTCTATTGTTTGGGAGAGAAACTGTAGCTCTAAAATTGAATAGAAAGTTACAGCTGAGCGACCAGTTATCGTGCAAAATTCCACCAGCTTGGAAAATTCCATTGACTGGAAATCAGACTTAAAGGGGCTCCGTCGCCATACTGTAACCAAATCTGTAAACACCGCACGTGTCCATTGTTCTCCATTCTTTTCTGCAGTTTGTTTGGTGGATTCACACAAGCCACTAAAAATTGCTCGTTAAAAATCTACTTATATCAAAGCAATCGTAAAAGATATGAATGCTTGGTTTTTCCCTTTGTGAAGTACAAAGATTTATCTTCAAAATGATGCTTTCATTTTTGAAAAAACAGGTAAAAAACTGTGTGATAGTGCCGATTAAAAAACTGCAAAATCCACATTTCGACCGAAATTTGGAGACGGAGCCCCTTTAAGACAACAGAGATCAACCAATAGTAAGTGTGGCAATCTCTGCTAAAGCAAAGAAAGCTGAAATTTCAGCGCTATGGCGAGTTGCAAGTTTAATCAAGGAATGAAAATCTCCCATGTAATCAACAAAAGCCACGTAAAGGTGATTAATTCCCCAGAAAGGAGAACTGAGATTTCACGTCAACCAAAAAGGCTGAAATCCCAGTCCTATTATGAAAACTCCCATGTAATCAGGCCCTTGACGGGTTGAAAGGAAATTGCTCACCCCTTTCAAAACATCATCTCTGTATTCCTTGTAATCCATGTAGAGATTAATTTTCCAGCACGTGGTGCAATTTACAGAATTTACCTGGAAACAAATCAATGATAATTATGAGTTAGGTACGCGTGACAAGAACATTAAATTTGGCTGGGGCATACAGTTATAAATCAACCAATGCTACCAGCCTTCTGCATGGGAAAAAGGCTACCTAAGATAAGAACATTTATTTGGTTGAAATCGGTTTCATTTCTCCACAATTATCACAGGCTCTAGGAAGCTTCAAAATGAAAAATAGATTAACGTTTGATACATCGAGATATTATAATCTATGTCTTCTTCTGTCTCTACCTTTCCTGCGAAAGCGCCATCTTAATAATCCCAGTACATGGCAGATTGACATGGCCTGAGCAAGTAAGCCACTTAAACGGAATACCACAATTGAGTGGCATAATGGCTGTACGACACATTTTTTTCACTAATTTTTACAAGTGGGCTGGCAGGACTTCTAGGTACTTAAAGCTAACTTAGGCCCACTATGCATGCCGAATCCAGGAATAAGATTCCTAGTTTACGAAGGACGGCGAAATGAGTTGTGAGGTCAGGCCTCCGAGATGTCACCCATCCGGAGCTTGACCTCACTCCACTGAGCTTAACTTCAATCACCTGACAGAAACTGTACAAGCCGCTCGGTCACTCACCCCACGTCATTCTGCCATGCATATGGATTCAAATTATGCCCTTGCAGGAAGGATAGAGATAGAAAGAAAACATACATGATAACTATCTCGATGATTCAAATGTAAACATATTTTTATTTCAAAGTTTCCTACAGCTCGTGATGGAAAGCATCAGAGTTATTTTCAACCTCATTGAAATCGAAGATGTTTACTAGTGCTAAAACAAAGAGACAAAGGCATGCACGAGTCTATTTCTTTATCCTATTTATAAGCAGCACTTTGAAACTTTCTATTGGTGAAGAATTGAATTCCCTCGACATATTTCGATAAATAATCATGTTGCTAGACTGCGATGCTTCCCATTTCTTTTAATCAGTCAAACGGAGATCAGGCTTGTGAAAAATTATGATGATAGGAATGAAATGTGAACAAACCTCTCTGCATCCTAGTTTATCAGCTAATTCGTATTTGCTCACGTGCAATGGTTGTCCAGCATTCACAGGATTTAATACAACTTTATCCCCAATGACAACCTTCGGAATAGTTTAGTAAATTTAGTACACAAAAGTAATCGACGTGCTTATAGCTATAGATAAGGGACGCGAGAAATGATTTTTTGCATCATATGCCAGACTGAAAGATCTTTCTCACAAAATTTTCGGCTTAAGAATATCATTCTGATAGACTGTGACAAAATGTGAGAACTTCACTGCAATGCTTCAAATGTTGGGAAAACATCATGAAATCTTATTGTCCGTTGTAGAGAAAATTTGGGAGTTAACAAGAAAGGGAAGAGTGTAAAAGGCGTTCCTTCGCCATAAATGACCACGTAAATTCCACGGGTCACGCTGCGTCTTGTTAAAGGGTCTGTTTCATCCAGCATTCCTTGCACGTGCCGTCTCTTGATTTTCCTTTGTTGTCACCATTTTCATGGCAAGAAAGGCCAGCCAAGAGATGGCATGTGCAAGGCATGCTGGATGAAAGAGCCCTTTAAGATTTCGATAATTTGGATAAGAAGAAAAACAACGTTGACCTGTTGACTCACGACCTTCATTATTTAAAGTAACAGTTATTTCAAAGTAACTCTGCTTTCCGCTCCTCCTACCAGAAATTCATCAATTACTCTGGAACCAATCGGTTTATCAAAATTTTATAAAAAGGTATGATGTCAACAAAATTCTTGGCAATCAAAAGATGCAGTAAGCGCAATCGTTTGCTTTCCAGGTATGGAGACATCACATTTTAAAATATTCAATGGGTTCCGGAAGAACTTTATTATCTATTCTGCTAATCTAAAGATTCTGATCAAACTTTTTTGCCAATGAAATAATATGTTCTAACAACGACTTCACTTGTAGTTTGCTAGATTCAATTGCGCGGAGAAAGTCTTTACATCAATCCTTTGCATTTGAAAGAATTTCGAATGATTTGATCGGTCGATTTATCATGGAAAATAAAGTATCATGGCAAGAAATCCCTGACACCACCTCTAGTCCAATGGTCTATTGGTCGTAATGCTACACTCGAGCTAGACTCGTTACAGCAGTCCATGGTTCTCACTCATTATTTCTGTTGGTATTGCCTCAGTTTAGCAACATATCAGTTTTGCTGTCATTATTAACCAGCTGTAACTAACCTTATATTAAATCTACTACCATTCATATTCGATTCTCATAACGACCGGCGGTGCATCTAAATCTCACTCATTCTATATTTCTATTTCTATTTCCACTTGTCTTTACATTTAGTTTTCTAATCTCTTTGCCTGCCATTTGCCGGGCTCTCGATCATCCGGACTGTTTTGGGTCCATTGTAGCGAAAATTAGGCTGACTCATAATCCTACCCAGCAAAATGCATGCACTATTTGAAATATCGTACAGAAAAAGTTATATGGCCCATTTATAAAATTTCAATTCCATCATCTTACTGTGCCTTCCACTTAATTGTTGGGACTTTTCTCGTCCGGGGTACCTATCGTTCGGCATCGTGCGCCTATGCTGGCCTTACATCAAATGTGAAACAGTTCCAGTATTTATCAGTAATTAATTGTATTGTATGCGTAGCTCTTTGTAGTTGTCATATTTAATCTTCATTATTTGCATGTCTTTATGTTAATGGCCACGGGCGTAGTCATTGTCTTTTGCTGCCTGTGGTATCGTACCTGTAGTGTTGCATTGTAGTATAGTAATTAGAAAGTATAGTAGGTAACATGTAATGTAGCATTTTATTGAATATAAAAAAAACTTTTCTCGTAATTTTAGGTGCATCATTTCTTTCTGAAATCAGGACATAGCCAACAGTCCTACTTCTCAATTTACCAAAAAGCAGCCAAAAGGGGCTTTCATTATAACGTAAAATTTATAAAGTGTTGATGCTCTGCATTGACAAGAGAGCATGGTTGCAATTCAACACTCCCCTTATCATTAAAAGGCAATGAGTGAGCTACGAACAGTAAGATTTGTCCACTTAAATTGTTTAAAAGTGAATTAAATTGAGCCACACATATACCCCATTCATACTGCCAAGTTAAACCAGCTTAAAAATAAACCATGCTATCAACTGTTGCATTTGATTGGTCAATCCAAAAAAATCGAACGCAGTGATTGGGTGAAACTTAACCTGGTTTAGATAAAGCTGGATAACTGTGTCAGTGAGAATGCAGTTTAGTCAAAGCCCATGGAAACCAGCCTTCTGAAATTCTTGATTTGAGATCAGGATTGTGCGTTGTAAATTATAAATACATTCTCGAAGTCAAGTTAAACCATCAGCCAGACAATGGAGTTGTAATTTTTCAAATCGATTTTATAGTTTTGGTTGTACGTTTTCTCAAACAGTGTGTATATTTTCCTGACTCAGCAGGTATAATCAATGATATGTAGAACTGAGATCGAGGCTGGGCATTAATTTGATTTTTACAACCAAGATTTTTATCATTATGATGATAATACTCACATTGTCACCAGGTGTTCTCAGCTTGTAAAATGGTACAATATAAAACCATGAACCCTGCAGAGAATAATAACATTGATATACAAAAAAAATATTTACCTGATTTTATCTTTAAAAACATTAATCTTTAGTACTTAATTAGACTCATGCCTTGCTTTCTACCGTTGATTCTTACGGCAAAACACCCGTCCCAAAAACCACAAAAACAAATCACTGATTGTGATCGGAAAACATCTTGTACATTGCAATAACTTCGGAAAATCTTCACAACTTTCTTGTTCAATTTTTATCTAAAGTATAAACACGCGCGGAAAAATACTCATCTTAGTAATAATCTTAAATCTCAAAACTGATGTTTTCCGTCAATCCGCTTCTTAGGAACTGTGAGAGAAGAATTTTCAGAGGCAGAATTCGACTTTCTAAAAGTCCAGCTTTAAAAATTGCGAATATATTTTAATAATAGATCTTCAAATGGAAATAAAAGCAGTGACTCCAGATTAAGGATCTTACAAATTGATTGAAACTGCATGGGCTAATTTCAAACAATGAGTAGCTTCTATGCTTTATGAAAGCTGTCACGTGAACCACAATTATTTATTGATTTTATATTTTCTGCTCTTATTACTTTAGGTTTGAAATAGCATTGTAAATAAAGTTTTTGTTCTTTTTGCTTAGTTGACAGGGCAAGATGTAAAATAGTATTCATATTTATACTTTTGATGGTTCTATCCCGTATAGAAATAAATAAGTGAATAGAAGGGGGATCTTGACCTAATCAGACGGGGAAGTGCCAAATTTCCTGAAAAATCACACCACCCTTCCGTACATTTTTGAGAACTTTAAAGGGGCTCCGTCGTCAAAATGTAAACAAAACGATGATTTTTGCAGTTTTTGAAAGGTGATATCGCACAGGATTTTCGTATTTTTTTCAAAATGAAAGTTGCTGTTTGGGCATTAATCCTTGTACTTCACTAAAGAACAAACCAAACATTCATATCTTCTACGATTGCTCGGATATAAGTGGATTTTTAACGGTCACTTTTTTGTGGCTTGGGTGAAGCCACCAAACAAACTGCAGAGAACAATGGATGAACAATGGATAATCCCCGACACGTGCGAGTTTACAGATTTGTTTACTGTTTGACGACTGAGCCCCTTTAAGGTCTTTTCTCAGATTTGATGAAACTCTGGGACGTAATTCTATAAATTATGAAACATTTCCTACACTTTTGCCAATTGTTCTCCAATTCTGCAAATATGTAATTCACATCATTCTAAAATGCTCGTTGCTTTAAAATGGCTCCATGTTTGGACTTGCAAGTCATCATATCCGAACATTTTCTGCTTTCTTCTTAGTACTTGCAGGAAATCGAATATAATTTTGACGAATTATATTCTTATTCTGTTTCCGTCTAATCTCCCTATTATACAGGCTATCTAGAATATCATTTTTAATGGTTTTTTCTTTGCGATGCTGGAAAAAGACTTTCGTATGGATTCCGATAGACTGATGATATGGTCGTAGTTATCGCTATTGAAATACTGCCGGACGCTCCTAACTACGACTCATATAGATTGATGATATGGTCGTAGTTATCGCTATTGAAATACTGCCGGACACTCCTAACTACGACTCATAATCAAACGCCATTATTTCGAAATGACTATGACTGCCTCGATAAGGGCCTAGGCAGAAAAGCACAAACATCTGTAGTTTTCAAATGAAACACATTGATTTGAAGACTTCACAATAAATCAGTTAATGCTTAGCGAAAGCAGCAAAATAGTACCTACGTACTATATTTGATATTGTCGCCAACTGTTTTCATGGTATTCTCGTTCGTAAGACTTTGTTCTGTCCGGCCAAGCTCCTTGAAACTCTGCTTTGAGCTTCGAGTTTCCGTTGGTCAACATCAATCAATCGAATTTGCAGAAATTCTAATGGCGTTATATTTGTTGTATACTTTGTACATGACTGTGTATAGCAGCCTCCTTCCAAAGGGCGTTCAAAAGTGAAAAAAGTCAGTCCAAAAATATTGCCGTAATATTATGAGTCCCAGTATGAGCGGTCTCGGTCTGGTATAATAGCCTCGTTTTGAATAGCGATTACTGGGACTCATTGTAATCAGTCTACCGGTTGCCGCAAAAGTGGCCATTTGGGCGCCATTTTGTTTTGCATAAATTATCAGATACAGTTTATTACAAACACTCTCTTGTCTCCATATGGANNAAGGGCCTAGGCAGAAAAGCACAAACATCTGTAGTTTTCAAATGAAACACATTGATTTGAAGACTTCACAATAAATCAGTTAATGCTTAGCGAAAGCAGCAAAATAGTACCTACGTACTATATTTGATATTGTCGCCAACTGTTTTCATGGTATTCTCGTTCGTAAGACTTTGTTCTGTCCGGCCAAGCTCCTTGAAACTCTGCTTTGAGCTTCGAGTTTCCGTTGGTCAACATCAATCAATCGAACTTGCAGAAATTCTAATGGCGTTATATTTTGTTGTATACTTTGTACATGACTGTGTATAGCAGCCTCGTTCCCAAGGGCGTTCAAAAGTGAAAAAAGTCAGTCCAAAAATATTACCGTAATAATATGAGTCCCAGTATGAGCGGTCTCGGTCTGGTGTAATGGTCTCGTTTTGAATAGCGATTACTGGGACTCATTGTAATCAGTCTAGGATTCCGATATGGAATAACCGATCATTGACGTGATCACTCATCCACCTTTATGGCTCCTTGCAAAGCAGTCACGTGGCCAAAAAATCCATAAAATCCACAAGCCTGATTGGTTCAATACAGAATCAATCACAGTTTGGACACACTTTGGGCACTTATTAGCCAATCAGATTACTCAATTCACAAAGCACGCGACACACCACGGGATGCCCTTAAAAGGTGGCTTGCTCACTCGGGGACGTAGGAAGCACTTATTATATTTTCATTTTAGTTTCATTTCATTTCAAAATCCTTTACCCAGGGTACAAATTCACTTTATGCTGCTTGACAATAGACCTTCTAGCTATTCTGAAAAGAATCAGAATAGAACGATCTTTTGCTACATTTTGTAGAATTTTCAAATGTGCACTTTTGTGATAGAAGCTCTAACGCCACTCGTTCAAACCTCGCGTATAAAAGTGTAAAAAAATAACGCTCAATCCAGGCTCTTTTATACCGGGTGAGTCAGAAAAAAGAATCCCCGTTTGAAAGGTCGCGGCTCCCTGGATATCAAGACAATGATATCGGCAAATATATAGTTTTATAGTAGAAATGTTCAAGTCTACTATAAAATTTACCTGACTGAAATCGGCTACTCCATTCTGAAATTATGAGGGATTTTCTCCAGAAAGCCTCTTCAAAAACCTTCACAACGTGCCCAAAATCATGAACAGATTTCCCTAACATTTTTGCCTTACAATGCCTTACAGCAATGACTTGTAAACGCTTTAGCATATGCTATCCTCTTGGGAGGATGAACAAGTCCCCCCCTGGTGTCGATGACCTATTCAGGGGGGGTTCCATTCTCCCAAGAGGACAAAATACATGAATTTATGTGAGTGTCATCAATTTTAGGAAGGAAAATGTGCTCATTGTTTTCATTCGTTTTTGCAGGTTTTTGAAGGGGCTTTCTGTAGAAAATCACCCATATCCACGGGAAGGAATGGCCGATTAAGGCCGGGTAAATTACTGAACCTAATTGAACATATTGGCAATAAAACAAGACATTTCTCAATATTATTGCTTTGATATTCATGGAGCAGTGGCCTTTCAAGCAAGGATCCTTTTTTCTGACTCACCCGGTAGAATAGCCAAAAGGTCTATTGGCCCTGCAAAAATTTACTTACAAAATTGATGATATCATGAACCATAAAATTTTACAATAAAAGAGAAAGGATTAAGACATATTAAAGATTTATACATGAATTTACAGATTTCTATACAGCGATGTAAGATACTTATAAAGTCTATTTTTTCTTGAGTTTGGATTTAAAGGTATGGAGGGACACAACTCGCAGAGGGGTCACTTTCAGAACAGGAGAAGCTCCTTTTATAT
>REGL01000807.1:86159-99181 GCA_004194395.1 Aurelia aurita complex sp. Pacific | reverse complement strand
AATCAAGCTCTGCTTGCTAAACTCTTTCACATGATCTCTAGTTGGCCTCATTTTGGAACGTAATCGTACTTCTATGGCCAAAACCAGTTTTTACTTTACATAGTTTTTGAATGTACTGTAGACCCTGTGGCCAGGTGGGGAGGGGGTAGGTTGCTCTGCTACCTACCCCTCTCATCGGCCTTGGCTGACAGGAAAATCAACAACAGCAAATACCTGTATAACTCCACCATATTGAACAACTGTAGATATCATCTTCTTGTTATCTTGTTCATTTTGCTTCTTTTCAAGCTCTGCTGCGTGCTAAAATAAACATAAAATTATAAAGAATTAGTCAAGAAGATATGTCATGTGACTTTACCAATTCACGCTCGACAATGAGAGCTGGGGACCACTACAAAACATACTTGCCAAGGGATTTGGAAAGTGCCTCGTTCACTTGGAAGTTGATCAAGTCATTTGAAACTTTACCAGCGGAAGAATAGGCGATCGTTGAAGGGGACGGCGCGGCGTACTTTAAAGAAGCGACGAGTAACTTACAACTATTGAAGTTTGCGGCGCTGTTCACAACATTATCACCGCAAATTTCTCACAGCATTCTTGGATTAAATTTCTGTTTTGCTTTCAAAAATAGCAAGTTCGTGTAGTCATTTCATTCATTTAGGTCTGACAGACAATTGCTACCTCTCCTATCCCTTTAACTGTCGTGTGGGAGAATACTAGAGCAATTGTATGCAGCTTTTCCCGAATTTCTTACAGAAACCTAAAAAACGTTTGAAATGCAAAGAATCATAGCAGAAAGTTCCTGCACCAACTTTAGCGAATTATCAGTCAGCTTTTTTACGAAGACAAGGAAAAACACAGACTTATCATTTTCGTGTAGTTTCGCTCAACTGAACTAACATTTACAGGGTGCCCCAAAAAACATGTGCACTGTTTGCTTGGCTGCTGCGGAGCAGCCATTCATCCAATTTTTCTGTTTGTAAGATTTTCAATAGAAATATTTCACCTTAAAGGTTGATACCAAGTTTGAGTAAATCTGATCAGCAGTTGTTGATTTATGGAGCAAGAAAGTCAAAATTTGTGACTGCCTCAAAACCAGAGGATTCAGTTTTCTCCATTATGTTGAAATTAAAGAAACTGATTGAAAAAAACATACCTAGCCCCGTTTTCTGATTTTCAAAAGTGAAGCAGATATTTTCGTGATTTCGTGATAACCAAGGATATTGAACATATCTAGGGTTACTAGAAATGGTGATGTGCAACACAAGTGCTGCATGCTATGACATGCGTCCAACAGTTATTTTGCTTCTTAAAAGTGATAAAATCGTTTTAAACCAACAATATTGCGTTCGGCAGGCTGCATGGTCAATATCCTTGAGTTATGTGGTCAGTAATTACTCCTAAATGTATGTTTGTAACATAAATGTAGAGTTTAAATCCATTTGATGCTAAGATTCAAGTTATAAGATCAAGTACTGAGATAAAATCCTCTTGTTTGAAACAACCACTGATTTTGACTATCTTTTTCAATAAATCAGCAACCACTTATCAGATTTACTCAAACTTATCTACTCAAAAATATGAAAAATAGAAAAGTTGGATTTATGGCTCCCCCACAGTAGCCCTTTGAAAGGCGTACATGTCTTTTGGGACACCCTGTAGTTTTAGCAACTTATATTGCTACAACTACATTGCAACTTATATTGCTTAAGTTGCTACAACTACATATTAGTTTTTCATTGGAGCGATAAAAGCGATGTTAATTGAAGTATTCAAATGAGCAATAGTGAAGGGACTAAAATTGTGAGTCAACGTGAAATACTTACATGAAGTTTCTTGAGTAGCACAGTATCACTTGTCGTCGATACAGCAGGTTTGGCGGCCTTCCAAAATTGATTCTGTGCAGAATAGCGATTCATAGGAATCACTCTGAACAAACTGTCTGCAAAATAAAAAATTATCTGGTTGAAAATCACTGATTAAAAAAACAAAAAACAAAACGTCAAAGACCCACATTGTATTGGGTGACCCAAAGAAATGACACTTATTGAAAAAATCATTGAAAAGCAATCAAATTAATATGATGACAATTCCTTCATTTCAATTTTCAAGGACCATATCAATTTCAGACAAGTGCAAAGCCTTGAAATGGCATCGAATTTGTGGCAATTTGTCTACATGGTCTGAGGCATACTTTAAAATCAAAAGAAGTGATCATCAAAATGACTTTTTTCAATCAACACCAATTCAAATTAGTTGCGTATCTATTTGAAGCACTTCCATTTCATGTAGGATTCAAACTTTGATATGAAATCACAGGGCACCAGCACAGTTATATGGTACAAGCACGCTCAAAAGCTTCAAGGAAGTGAACACCTAGATTTGATCTTTGGCAAAGATGCACGAAAAGGAAATTTAAAGATCGGTCGCATGACAAAATATTAGTGATGCTGGTGTTTCAAAACGTTTATGTTGGGTCAGCCATCCTGTAAGGTAAAAATGCAGTTAAGTTCCGTTGAAGCAATTTAATCGAAGAAAAAGATGTACAATTTGTTCATTCAACTCATAGAAAAATTTAGAAACATTGTTCATCAACCATAACCATGATTATTCCTTCGTGCTTCATGTCAGAGAAGTCCGTCCAGGTAGACACTGTTCTTATGGTACCCTTTTTAAGCCTTCTGTTAGAGCAAACAAGAGCATTGTACATCATAGAAGTTTCCTGAATACTTCCATTATCTAAGCTTGAAGAGCATATAGTAGCACCTTTCCCCACGTCAAATGATGGTTAATCAAACCCTGAACCGAGAACTTTTTCACGAGTTGAGTGAACAAACTGTAATAACCATTGCACTAACCGTTTTAAAGATTTGGCTATGGCAAGCAACAGAATCAAAATTTTAAATGTGCATTAAAAATATGCACGAAAAGCACATCCGAGAAAATAGTGGCTATCAACTACGCATCGAATTTTGTTGATAACCAGCAACATATTTACAATCTGCATCAACATCATCACCTACGCCAATGACATAGGCAGACATTTTTCCAATTTTCTCAGAAAAAAGAGAGTTTTGTCCAGGATTGATTAAGGTACGAATAAAATCCAGTTACCTCTGTATTTCGTCGGTGGATTATCCAATGTACCAGCATCGGGTTCCACCACAACTCGATCGTCAACAAGGCTACAAAAAAAGAGCAAACTTTTAAAGAAAAGAAACTGTACAGTACAAGCCCACATAAAATAAACCACGGATTAAGAAACTCCAGGCTTATTTTTTTGCCAATTAAGCACCTTATTCAATACCTTACTAAACACCACTTCAGCCAGGCAAATGAAGCAGATTCTTATACAGAGGATAACAAAAAACTGAACCATTGGTGCACATACAGGTATATTTGCTAGATCATTAAAATACATGCACAGTTGTAGGGTAATAAGAGCCAATAATTTCACCAATTTCACATGTGCAAAAATATATTTTTTCCCCTACCAGTACTAATCATAACAATGATATAAGAACTGATTTAAGAACTTATCAAGGCTGTTTCATGTAATGCATCCTATATATAAGAACCATTGTAGCCTGCTACAGAAAATCACGGGTTCTTTTATGCAGATTTTACTATATTGTCTCCGTTGTTTACGTGGACTGAAAAAGGTATTTCATGAGCCTTGGTACTTAATTCATGACACCTTAAAAACGACTCTTAGGACGATCAGTATAACATCATGTTTGTGTTAGCTCATTTTGAGTCTTGTATTATCATTCATTTCAACATTTTTGCTGAAAGGATACGGCTATTAAATGATTTTTTATTTCGTCAACAACAAACCTACGCGCAAGACAAAATGGGAGTCTTCAATATTTGAAGAGCTAAATCTTAAAGATAGGTTTAACATTTTATGTCATTGGAGAGCTACCCACACCCACCATATACAACATTACGAACAATTTGGCAAAGAGTACTATCAATTACAATAAATAATAAATGAGTTAAAGGTGGAAAGGAAATCACTAGAACATGTTGCAATAAAATAAGCACATGGTTTTATTTTTGGCGTTAGGAAAACGATCCTTTTGTCAGAAAACCCTGACTGGCTTATTAGGATATTCATCACTTGGCTTAGGAAAAAGGGCTACTCGAACCTGTGATAGAAGTTCATTGGCTCTTAGGTCGTTAGCAAGGGTAAATTCTGTGAAACGAAGGATGCAGTTTAGGTGTAGTGATCACAACATAATGATAAAAGTAGGTCGGCATAAAAACAAAGCTTTGGAAAATAGGATTTGCACCAAATGTAACGCTATAGTTGTATTGAGGACGAGGTCCATCTGCTACTCGACTGTAGTGCACACGACAATTAAGGCGACAATACTTGTGTCAGGGAATCATGCAAATAATTAACAATCTAAAGGACAAAAATGAAAAATTCAAACTGATAAATACCAATGAAGACCCAGGCAACATTCTATTTTTGCAAAATATTCAGACGAAGAATTTAAATTCAAAATGTATATTAGCTAACGAGGTTTCGTCTCTCTGTCCATTCGCCCCAAACCTTTTTCATTTGTTTCTTGTTACTGTTCGCGTTTGTTTTTATTTAGTTATAACTTCGTAGATTTATTTTCAATATATTTAGCTTGTAGAGACCATGTACCTCTGGTATAGTGTCGTTGATTGAAAAAAAGTTTGTTTAAGACAAAGAGATTCAGCAGCCTCACGAAGAGATTCCACACCTTCCAACGCAGCCAACCATTCTGCTCTACGTTCTCTGTTTATTTTGATTTGGTTGAGTGCACTCAAATGTATGAAACCTATTCTTCAGAAAAGAAAATCGCTTTGTGTTTTCAGAAACCTGAATTTTGGTTTCGTAAAATTTGCCCTTGCTGTCATTTGCAGTATCGGTGGTAGTTTGAAACAAAGACATGCTGTTATCATAACTAAAACCTTGAAGCGTATTTTCCAAATCTTTAAATCGGTGTAAAAAGGCGAGTGTATAATTCTATGACCTGTTTCTTTTAATTGAGTGGCTTAGAGAAACTTTAGCTACTTATCTATAATTCTACCGTTGGACTATTCAGAAATCATGAATATTTTTGAAATTACAACATATTTAATATTTCAACTCATCTGAGATTGTGACGTCATCAAATTGACAACCTTTTGCTTGATACCATATTGTAGACATCCATCAACTATGATTTTCTTGAAAATCATTTCATGTTCCGTCAAAAAATGTTCTTGAATTTTTTTAAAAAAGAAAGAAAACACTCTAATTCTGAAAATATTGAGGATTTCAGAGAAGTCATATGGTAGAATTATAGAAAAAAAGCTAAAGCTTCTTTGAAGCCAATCAGTTCAAAGAAATAGGTAATAGAATTTACACCAACCTTTTTAGAGATTTGCAACCTATGTTAAGCCTCTAGAGTTTGCAGTAAAGACTACCCTGGGCACCAGAGGACCCGCATGAAAGAAACTGCGGATCAAGGACACCAAGGTTGATTTTTGGCCTATTAAAGGACAAGTCCGGGGTTGGTATGATTTTGATATTTTTTTTTTTTTTTTTTTTTTTTTAATTCTGAAAATATTGAGGATTTCAGAGAAGTCATATGGTAGAATTATAGAAAAAAAGCTAAAGCTTCTTTGAAGGAAGCCAATCAGTTCAAAGAAATAGGTAATAGAATTTACACCAACCTTTTTAGAGATTTGCAACCTATGTTAAGCCTCTAGAGTTTGCAGTAAAGACTACCCTGGGCACCAGAGGACCCGCATGAAAGAAATTGCGGATCAAGGACACCAAGGTTGATTTTTTGCCTATTAAAGGACAAGTCCGGGGTTGGTATGATTTTTGATAAAACAAAAGATTACATTGTTGTGTGTAGTACTTTTTCTCAACTTTTTCTCTCTTTTCTTTGCGAAATTACGTCTTACAATGTGAGAGATGAGCGATGTGACATCATAAAAGCACAAGGTCTTGGATCGTAGCCTTCGACACCATAGCCTCCTTATCGCGTACTCCTACAAAATGGCGACGACATTTGGCCTAACTTGTTAAAAAATTTTTACAAGTTTACAGCTGTTACGGATGTCAAAACGTGGAAAGAAGTTACAATGTTCTTCGGCAGTTGAAGGTGCCAATGACATTAAAATATAAACCCCAGACTTATTCTATAAGTATCTTATACACAAAAACCATTGTATAAATGTGTAGGAATCAACTCAGCCTGTTACAGAAAATAACATGTTCTTTTGAAATGAAGAGCTTCAAATTCTTACTGTTGCAAAAACTCGATGGTTGCCGCTTTTTATGTGGCACTCGAAAACGAAGCTACTGCATGCTGACCAATGATAGAGCAAGTCTTGCTCCCGAGGGCGGGGGTACTCCCATTGTGGCCAGACAGGGGGTCCAGTCAGGGAGAAAGAGGGCCAAAGCAAAAACTTTGAAAAATACCCTCAAATGGTAGTATCTTTTTACAGAAACCCCCAAATGGTAGTTCGTGGAGCTAAAATTGAGCCATTTGGTAGCATCTAGTAGTGAAAATTTTCTGCAGTTTTTCAAAATTTCATATTGTAAAAACTCATTGAACAAAGCAAGAAAATTCAAAATTAATAGATAATTATTGCTGCAACGACCATATTGCCATGCGAAGGAGCCTACTGAGTTGAAATCTTATAACTGGCCAGGAATCTTGGAATACCCCCAATGGGTAGTATGTGTTTGAAAAATAGGGCTACTTGGTAGCCATTCCGTGCGACCCTCAAGCCGACTGGACCCCCTCCTGTTAAGCCATAATGGGAGTACCCCCCCCCCCGGGGTCTTGCTAAACTTTAACTATAAACTTAGTCTTAAAGAGCGCAACCTATATGACCAAAACATTTTCCAAAGTGCAATTCAAATGCTTCCCTTCGCTCATGATCGCTGAAGAGAGAGCTCCAAAGCTCTGCTGCATGTTTTCATAGCCATAAACACTGCAGCGTGGTGATTAATAGTAAAGTATTAATGCACAGCCTCCAGAAGCGAACCAAATCCAGAGAATCTTAGAGATTACGTTGGAAGCCAACGATACTGAGAAATTTGAATTGAATCATCTCTATTCGAATAATAGCTTTACTTATTCAAAATCAAAGTTTCAATATCATTTGACATCAGTAAAGGAAGAATTTAGCTCTAAATAGAAATAACTGCTTTGGAAGCCGATCTAACTCGACAGGCATGCGTTGCTTGACTCTAAATCATGCATAGATGCATCAAAAAATTACTTTAAAACATGAAAATCANAGCGTGGTGATTAATAGTAAAGTATTAATGCACAGCCTCCAGAAGCGAACCAAATCCAGAGAATCTTAGAGATTACGTTGGAAGCCAACGATACTGAGAAATTTGAATTGAATCATCTCTATTCGAATCATAGCTTTACTTATTCAAAATCAAAGTTTCAATATCATTTGACATCAGTAAAGGAAGAATTTAGCTCTAAATAGAAATAACTGCTTTGGAAGCCGATCTAACTCGACAGGCATGCGTTGCTTGACTCTAAATCATGCATAGATGCATCAAAAAATTACTTTAAAACATGAAAATCAAGATTTGCTGTATAAATAATTCACGCGACTGCATATTTTCAGACAACACGACAGTTTCAGGAGCCAACGCACAGTGCCAACAGTTCTTCTGTGAAAAATTGATGCTGCAAGGAAGCTAGCTGCTGGAGATGCGTGATCAGAATGATTCAACGAATACGCTTCTGGCGAGGTGCGAGATAACATCTTTCCAGAAGCCTTAAAGAGGTTCTGTCGCCAAACTGTAAAAAAATATGTAAACACCATAGTTTTGGCACGTGCCCATTGTTCATCCATTGAATTCCGCATTTTGTTTGGTGGCTTCACCCAAGCAATCACAAAAATGACAGTGTAAAATCCAGTCATGTATGAGCAATTGTAAAAGGCTCGGATAGGAAGATTTGATTTGTTGCTCTGTGCAGTGGAAGGAATTTTCTTCAACTAATGATTCCATTTTGAAAAAAAGACGAAAAGACTGTGTGATATTACCTTTCAAAAAACTGCAAAATCGTCGTTTCAAACGAAATTTGGAGATGGAGCCCCTTTAAGCCTTCGGTAGATTCCATCACAGGATAAGATTGGGAAGGACTCTTGTCGAACATTCACCAAGGGCCTTATACTGCCACTGTGAAAGTGAGCATGGCCTCTGTACGAAGCAAAGCTGAATTAACACCAGAGACGGAGCGATGCGGTTACTCCCGAAAAGATTGGCCTTGACGGTTTGTGGCGCAATGTTGTAATCCACTGACTTTGCAGCCACAAAGGTCAGGCGGAAGTGGCCTACTTGGGTCCCCACCAGCACCATTTGATCGTTATGATAAGGGGTCGGATTCAATTACGTCTTTCCTAATTCGGCAATCCTAGCGATAAACGCCGCAACTTCACCTATTTGTGCAGCGTCATCAAGAAGAACGCATCAGGTGCAAATTTGATTCATCGTTTTAAAAACAAAAGAAAAACCCCATCACTGTCAACAGGCCACGGGCCCATTAAACGCAGCCAGCGTGAATTCTCCCTTCCAAAGCAAAAATGGCGAGGCTGAATCGTGGCTGGTTTTTGATACTCTTTGGTCGGAACTCTTGAAACTATGCCCAAGAAACTCAAACCTGGAGTTCAACAAGTCTAAGAGATTCTTTTATTTCAATTTCAAACGCTGCTTAGCCTGTTCTAAGGAAAACGAAATGATTTGCACTGCTTAAAGGAAAATTCAGTCGTTACAAGAGGCCGACCACCAATTCAAATTGAAGTTTAGTAACAGATCTTGCAGCTGTTTTGATCTATTTTCTTGTCAAATTTCAAGTTGGATCGGAGTTTATCTTGTTCTAAAACAAAGGAAATAGTTTTCAGTGCTTGAAGCAAAAATTCTGTCCTAACAACAGGTGAACTATCAATAGGAATGAAAGAAATAAATGTACAATTCAGTCCTTAAAGTTAATTGGATTACGCAGTACGATTCACCTGTCCTGTTATATTTATTCAATTTTATTCTTATTTTCTTCTTTAAATACAACCGGGTGTCCTCAAAACTTTTTTCACAATTGACTGAACATGATAAACCTACCCGCATATATAAAATGAGGTAAAATTCAAATCACGGTAAAGTTTCTTATCAGAAAAACCATGCACTATCAATCAACTACTCAGACTGCATTCACACGATGCCGGCACATTTTGAAAACGGTGAAAAATGTGACGGTAGCAAAATTCGAGCTAGCGCTCACACGATACCGGCAAAATATTGAAAACGGCAGAAATTGTGACGGCAATAAACTCTTTGCAAGCTCCACGAGAACGAGGCTGGATTTTCACGCCAAAGCCAATCAGCCTCGTTTCGAAAGCGTTGAAAAATGTTCCGTTTTCGTCATTTTCGAGTGTTCACACGATGCCGTTTTCAAAATGTAACGGTTAGAGTTCCGTTTTCAAAATCTACCGTTTTCACATCTGCCGTTTTCAAAATGTGCCGTTTTCGTGTGAACGGTAGGCCTATCCGTCACATTTTTCACCGTTTTCAAAATGTGCCGGCATCGTGTGAACGCAGTCTCAGACACAAGCTTTATGATTGTGATAAAAAACATATTATTTTGATTTGCATTTGTAAATTTCTACTTCCAGGAAATGATATAATTATTCCAGGAAGGTGTTTTTTGCTTAGTTTTATTACATAAGGAACAAGGGTTTTTTCAGACCTGTACTAGCTTCTTATAAAATGGGGTATCATTTTGAAATTCAGGGGTTGTGTTTCTTAAATTTTTGTTTCTTATATGCGGGACACTACTGTCTCACTATTTGAAAATACAACTAAACTTCCATTGTGCAAATGGTAATAACCTTTTCCGAATTTTCTTTCCATCAAACGCGAAAAATTCAAAATTTTCGCGTGGCAAAAGATCCCAGGCAAGATATGTTCGACACTCTTTTGTCTAAATTACCCATTAGAAACTATCCCCAATTATATGGGCAACCAAAAACTGAGTATGAAAAATCTACCTAAAGCTAGCGTAGCGAAATGTTACAGCTAAGAGGAAAAAATACATGGAAGTACCAGATTTATAACAGAACCCAAGCAAAACGTTTACAATATGTTTAGGTAGCAATATGTTTACAATATGTAGGTAACAATATGTTTAGTTTTAAAGTTAGATAATTGCGCGTGTCTTAAAAACAATAATGGTCACCAAAAAAAAATTACCAAATTACAACTTGTCGTACAAGACACGGGATCAATTGAAAGATTTTGGAAACAAAATCTCACAACCCAAGCAAAATTATTCCCAGGTTACAATAAAGATGAGGAAAAATTTCCACGCGAATGAAATGCCCAATAAGCAATTCCGAATGAAAACATTCTGTTCCAAGTCAGGTTGCAATGCGAGCACGAAATTTGACTAGAAGCTCCTGAGTAGGTCTATATTTCTTTTCACGCTGTAAGCTGGAATAGAATTTAAATTTCAATCGTGGGGCGTCAAATATAAAGCATAGCCAAACGAATAAATACCATTTGCCAAACATTTGAGATTTCCTTGCCAAGCAAAACGTTCGTCATTTTGGCTTTGTCACAAAATATCNAATTTGACTAGAAGCTCCTGAGTAGGTCTATATTTCTTTTCACGCTGTAAGCTGGAATAGAATTTAAATTTCAATCGTGGGGCGTCAAATATAAAGCATAGCCAAACGAATAAATACCATTTGCCAAACATTTGAGATTTCCTTGCCAAGCAAAACGTTCGTCATTTTGGCTTTGTCACAAAATATCGCTTGATAATAACTTCTTGCTGGTCACAAGCAAAAAATTTTTTGAGCTTCTACAAGAAAAACTGCCAAACAAATTCTTCTTCCCACGCAATTGCTGCAATGTGGTCAAATGGGAAAGCATTGGCAAGCAAATCTCAAATTTTTGGCAAACAACGTTTGTTGGCTTGGCCAAGGCTGTTCATTGTACATTGAATGCTGAATGCTTGAAATTTCAATTTTATTCAAGTATACACCCTCAAAACCTGAAAACCTGCTGAGGAGTTTCTAATCACATTATCGTACTCACGACCTGATTTTATGAAAATTGAAACCTTCTACGAGTGATTACGTCAAAGAGATCTGTATCACCTGCGACCCTTGCAAATAAACAGTATTACTAACAATAAATAACAATACAATTGAAATTTTGATGACAATTTGGATTGAATTTGCATTAAGCATGTTTGTTACGTTTGAAGATTCAATTGAACAGTCTTATCAAGGGTACCTGTTCCCGTTTTATTTCTTTTCACATGAGATGTTTAATATTTATATAACCTTGTGAACTCTAATCAATACTTTTTATCTGCAGATGAAATTTAGCCTTTCTATCGATCACTGCTAATCAACATTACGACCTAGGTTTATTTATTTTAATTTCACAATGTGTTCAGCAGACTTATCGTGTTTGCAAACGCCCTCGATAAATGTTAGATTTATCAAATATTAGATATCATAAATATTTAATACAATTTATTATCAAAATCACAATCTACCATTTCATGTTATCAAAACATATGAGCAAATAATTGAGAATTGTTTTTGGTAAAATTTTACATGCTTTTAAATACCACGTGTCAACAAGGACAGATTTTGTAACACAATAGCATGAGATGCTTTGGCTGACACCTGAATTCAAAGCAATTAGTGGCTGCAGACAAAGGAAATTCTCTCGACCATAAATTCAAAACAAACAAAGCCGCAAAAGTTTCTCTGAAACCCAAGTAGCTAGCTCGCTCGTTGTGCATTCCAGAAATTGTTTTTAAGAGCAATCATGAGCATATATCGAAAGAAGAAGTATATATCTAAACATCTACCTCGGGCGTTTTACTTCTTTGGTTCAGAAGCTGAGCAGTAAGTGTTTCAATTACACCTAAAAAATAAGAGAATTGAATCGCCTCCCAATCGGCTTTTGATTCAAATAAATGAAATACCCGTGGCAAATGTGTAGATGTATCTCTCTTACTTCGATCTGTGTTCATGTTTGCTCTTGAAAACAATTTCGGGAGTGCACGACGAGCGAGCTAGCTACCTGGGTTTCAGAGAAACTTTTGCGGCTTTGTTTGTTTTGAATTACTGGTTGGGAGAATTTCCTTTGTCTGCGACCGCTAATCGCTTTGAATTGCGGTGTCAATCCAAACCAACTCATGCCATTGTCTTACCAAATCCGTCCTTGTTCCACGTGTCCAAAAAATAGCCTTAAAATGTAATTTCGTTTAATTTAGTTGATAATTTAGTTTATTGTAAATATTCGAATTTAGTTTCTTTTATCTTATATTTAAGAAGCTAGGTATAGATATTTCCAATTAGAATAACTTGACAACAACAACAAAACATTTGGATTATTGACAAAACAGACCAAAAAGAAAATCTGATGATATGTTTGCTAAACGAGGTTTGGTGATTTGATAAACAGTGGTGGTACCTTACCTATTTTTGGGACACGTGGTATCTATCCATGTGCCTCAAATCAAGCTCTTATTTCTTTTCGAAAGTTCTTAGCATTTCATTTGAATGATATATCTGCCTTCATTTCCATGCAAAAAATACTTAATTTAGCAAATACAACAATCCTGTCAGAAAAGTCACCAACTGCTAAAAATGTTCAAGTGGCAAAATCTATTGATTTAGCATCACAAAACAACATTCGTTAATAAACACTATGATTCAAACAGCATCAGTGTCATTGGTGAAGATGATATGGAGACGCTTAACACCTTTTAGAATGATCTTGAATTCTTCTGATATTTTAATCAATACAAGTTCAAGTGAGAGCAGCGTCTAAGCAAGAAGGATGTATGCATGTATGTATGTATGTTTAAATTTGCCACAAAAGTAAAAATGTTCAATGTCTAAAATATAATAAAATAGATGCAATACAATTTACGTAATACAGCGATAATAAATACCAGTTAAAAATCACCCCTACTTATAGTGAGGGATAGCAT
>REGL01000807.1:61824-85199 GCA_004194395.1 Aurelia aurita complex sp. Pacific | reverse complement strand
ATGAAATAAGTTCAGAGTGATAACGCTATCTGATTTCTGGGGATTTGTTGTCTGGTGTCTGAGCCACTCTTTGTTTGGATGCAAGCCCAAGCAACATATGTAAACAAAGTTGACCGCAATCAAGAAATCATTTCACTTCGTTAGACGATATGGTGTTGGCTTCTTGTTAATATTTAGTTCGAGGAATCAGCTGCACTAAAAGTCTAGATACACTTGTAAACAACAATGTTTCTTTTGATTATGAATGATTTTAAGACGATACATAGTGGTTGGCTGCTTGATATCAACCAGCATGGGGAATCGGAATCACTTATTATCTGAATCCACATAAATGAACGAGACGGCCTGTTGAATATTGTGTTGAAATTGAATATTGTATTGTGAATATTGTATTGTGTTTAATATTGAATTAATGATAGTCTCGTGAAGAGTTTTTCATGATTCCTTCTTTGCTACAAACCACAACTGACTAAAAGAGAGAATCAAGTAACGTTAACAGCTTTGCAATCTCAAGCACTGCTAGCTGCAAGAATATCCACAAGAAACTCTTTGCAAATTATTAATTGCAAAGATAGGCTGCTTTGAAGCTTCGCCAGCTCTATAAGTCAGAGTAATGATCATAGTAAACAATTGGAACGTGATTTATCATAACCAAAGAATCACATCGCTTGATTAACTGATCAAAAACAGCTTCTTTCTTTAGCAACGCAAGCTTGAATACCCCCAGCTAACTGCCTGCAAGTGATTAATCGCTAAAGAGACAGCTTTGCTCAGCAATGCCGAAATTTATAAATGCAACCAACTATTGATTTGAACAATTGCAACACGATTTATATTTTCCATAGAAAAATTTCACTTGCTGCACTGCGGCTGCTTTTTCCAGCATCGCCTCGCTAAAAAATAATGATCACGAAAAAAGGGTCACTTGCAAAACATTCACAATGTTTATTAATTAGAACAGAGCAGCTTCCTCATGGTCGTAATGATTCACTTTCATCTAGGAATCATCTCGAGCGACTGTAATGTGTAGAGTTGGTCGTTTTCCTTATCAAGAAGAATGGCAGCACCAAATGATAGCATGTATACATTCACAAAAAAGTCAGCTAGTTAGAAAATAGCGATGCTCGTGAATCAGAGCCTCGTCGTCTTGGATGATTCAACATCAATGTGAGAGGCTGCAAAAATCTCGAGCCTGGGCCTTTCCAAGTAAACCTGTCTCACTTGTACAAAGTACGCTCACGATTATGAAATGTGCAGTTGATGAAACATCAGCGATGATTGTGCATCACAGCTTCATCATGTTCATAATGATTTCATTACAGACCCAAAGAGGTTACTTCTTCCAGCATGTAGAATCACCTCGCCAACAAATTATGTTCACAATCACCAAGAGCAAACCAACTTCATCATGTTTGTAATGATTTGATTTCAGATCCAAAGTAGCCGCTCCTTCCAGCATAGAATCACCTCGCCTGTTCACGATCACAAAAAGGGCAGCTCGTGAAACGTTCGCAATGTTTACAAATCAGAACGGAACATTTCCATCATGTTTGCAATGATTTTACTTCATGAAGGAATCGGCTCGAGCGATCGTAACATCTGCAGCTATTTGAACTTAATCTTGAGAGTAAAGCGACAATTTCATCAACTTAATTGAACCGCGTTAGAGCAGAGTAAACTAAGTCATAGCCTAAAACGTCGGGCCTTTTCTATTGAATTTCCCGGGGGAAGAATTTGGTGTATAAGAGTAAGGATACATGAATATTTGATGAGCGGCTGCAAAGATGAAAAGAAAAAGTTTTGCTTCAGTATAGAAGTAAAGACGTACGTCTGCAGGTGGTTTGAAAATAAAGAAATGATTTGAATTTACTAACATCACTTTAAATGCTATTGCAATATGCTGAAATGGTAATTTTACTGAACAGCAGTCTATGTTTCAGAATTCAGCATGTTACTTTGTTGCTAAAGTAACTTTTGCACCATTGGGTGTATCCTATGTGTCGAATCCAAGGAAATGATTTGAATTTATTAACATCGCTTGAATACTATTGTAATATGCTGAAATCGTAATCTTAGGGGCCAGTCATTTATAACTCTGGGCACTGGGGCGGGTTAGAATTGGTTGGCGTATGAAAACTATTCCAAGGAAAATTGGGGGTATGAAACTTTTCTGGAAATTTTAGAGGGGGTATGAAACCCCATCATGGTAGATTCTTTAGAAAATTATATTTCAATGACGCAATAAGGCCTATGGAATACCATATCTTCGCACAGCTGCAACTCTAGCTACCTTCTTAATAACAGCCTTCAAATCATCCATTGCACCGCATTATATTTGTATAAAATTCCAGCTCACTGGCCTTCCATGTTAGCACTTCATTAAGTTAAAATGGCACTGCCTTTCCCATTTTTCATCTCGTTTACAAAAACAAAACTTCTGTGATGTGGTTATCTGAAAATAGTTTGATAGATGGCCAGTGGTAGGGTATGAATTTTTTCTAATTTCCAATGGGGCTCGAATTTTTTTTAGAGAAACTTGGAAGGGGAATAAAACATTTTAGCTAGTTTAGCAATTCTAACCCGCCCCGGTACCCAGAGTTATAAATCACTGACCCCTTACTGAATAGGAGTCTGTCTTTCAAAATTCAACATGCAGTTTGCTGTCAAAGTAATTTTTCTCCAGGGTGTGTCCACAGCGTCTTATCGTCTATGAAGTGTTAGCACAAGAAATTGTTTGAATTTATTCATATTGCTTTAAAGGGAATCTAAGCATATACAAGCCTTTTATGAAAATAACCTCACAAAGACAATCGGCCGATACACGTGCCGCACCATATTTGTGGAACTGATCTACGTCAACAGGAAATCCTGATATCTGATAGGCTAGAATTTGACCGCAAGTGGCTTGAGCCACTTTTATTAGACTGATTACAATTCGTCGTAAATGTCGCTCGTCTTAATAAGTAATTCTACTCAAAAGCGAGCGAAAACTAGGGACGAACTGTAATAAGTCTACACTTTTATATGCTTACATTATCTTTCAATACTACCGGGTGAGTAAAAAAAGGTCCGGAGTTTGAAAGGCTACTGTTTTCTGAATATGTAATTGTAAGTAAGGATATTATGCAACATCTATTTGAATAGCTAACATGTTCAATAACTTTTACAATTTTTCCTGGCTGAAATCGGTCGCTCCGTTAGGATTTTATAAGGGATTTTCTAAAAAATGTCGCTTCGAGAAACTTTGAAAAATGTGCTAAATCATGAGCAAATTTCCCTATGTGTTTACCTTACAGCAATGACTTGAGAACATTTTAGCACGGCTATCCTCTTGTGGGAATGAAAATGTCTTCCCACTGGTGTGAATAACTTATTCAGGGGGGTTCAATTCTCTCAAGAGGACAAAATGCATGAATGCATGTGAGTGTCATTATTCCTTGGAAGAAAAACAAAGGGACATGTTTTTGGTCATTTTCTTTCATTTTTGCAGGTTTTCGAAAATGGTTTTCTGTAGAAAATCTCTCATATCGACGGGAAGGAATGGCCGATTAAAGCCGCGTAAATTACTGAACCTAATTGGACATATCGGGAATAAAACAAGACAGTTTTCAATATCATAAAATAATTAAATATGAAATATGAAATATAGGAAAGCACGTGCTAAAACGTGTTCAAGTCATGGCTGTAACGTAGAAATATTAGGGAAATTTGCTCGTGATTTTGGCACATCTTTTAAGACTTCTCGAAGGGACTTTCTCGAGAAATCCCTTGTACAATCTGAACGGAGTGACCGATTTCAGCCAGGACAAACTCTAATGATAATAGAACATGTTGGCTATTCAATCAGATCTTTCAAAATGTTATTGCTCTAGCAAGCCTTCGAACGGCATGCATTATTTCTAATTCAACCGGTAGCAACAAGGACAGATTTTGTAACACAATAGCACGAGATGCTTTTGTTGACACCTGAATTCAAAGAGATTAGCGATTGCAGACAAAGGAAATTCTGTCAGCCATGAAATCAAAACAAACGAAGCCGCAAAAGTTTCTCTGAACCCAAGTTGCTAGCGTGCTCATTGTGCATTTCAGAATATGTTCTTATGAGCAAACATGAGCATATATCGAAAGAAGAAGGATATATCTACACATCTACCTCTGGCATTTTATTTCTTAGGTTCAGAATCTAAGCAGTAAGTGTTTTCATTACACCCAAAAAAATAAGAGAATTGAATCGCCTACCAATCGGCTTCTGAACCAAAGAAATAAAATGCCCGAGGTAGATGTGTAGATGTATCCTTCTTCTTTCGAACTATGCCCATATTTGCTCTTAAATACAATTTCTGGAATGCACAGCAAGCGAGCTAGCTACCTGGGTTTCAGAGAAACTTTTGTGGCTTTGCTTGTCTTGAATTACTGGTTGAGAGAATTTTCTTTGTCTGCGATCGCTAATCGCTTTGAATTACGGTGTCAATCAAAACCAAGTCGTGCTATTGTCTTGCCAAATCTGTGCTCGTTCCCGGTAGCTATGTGGCTAAAAATATAATGTTTTGTAAAATATCATTGCTTAAAGTAAGGTTTGTCATGCCGTAATTTCATCGTTTGTTTTCTGGAAGAACAAAACAACTAAAACTTGTTGAGAACATTTGATTCTTGACACAAATACACGAAACGAAAATTCAAAGATTGGTAACTGAATCAAATCTAGGTGATTTTTTATAAGGAGCCAATTTTCCTTATTCACCCGAGAAATAACGTACAACACTCCTGAATCAAAAATGATCGCACAAAGCAAATACAGACAGTCCACAAAATTAGTCAACCGAGCCATGCGTAACTTCAACAAGATTGAAACGATTGGTAAACTTATGATGAGAAATTGAACTTCGCAAACTGTAAATTATTAATCTCAAATTAACGAAATGGTTTGAACGATTGAAAGCATACTCGTTTGAAACAGTTACGGCGCAGATTGACAATTCGAGGGAAATCTACGAATATTAGTTCACTCCCAAACAAATGGCAAAGTTATCCAACAGGGCTGTTCCATCTCTGATTGATTTCATGGACTGATTTACTTCATGGACTGATTGACTTCATGGAACATCTCTGAGTGAACGGTTCCATCTCTGATTGATTTCAGAGGCAAGAAGTATCCAAATTTTCGCGTTATGCCCTATATTAACGCGATGCCTAGTTAAGGGAATCAACATAGCTATATCGACTAGCCATAAGCGTACGAGGCAGGGGGGCCGGGGGGCGGCAGCCCCCCCAACTTTAGAAAAATTATCGAAAATGAGCCCCAATAGGGCAAAAAATGCCCTCAGTCGGGCATAAAATATGCTAAACAATGGACTTTGTGTTGGGCAGCCCCCTACATTTTCTTCCCATACGCTTATGCGACTAGCCGTTATAAATAGGCTAAAGAAACGCCCATACAACCACTGTTCCTTTAGCTACACAATGAAAACCAATGATCTTTGATGAAACGGCGAGTGTCAGACCTACAGGGTTACCGAATCAACAGATTACATTTTTAACTTGGTCCAGGCCAGCTTTTAAGTACCAGAACCAGAACCAGTTTCTTCTTTCTATAGCCTTAGAAGTATTTCCAAAATTGAGATCACCAGTTGTTTTTGCTATTAATACGTCGCCGCATGCTTCACTGTTATCAAAATCCATTATACCGGGTGAGTCACGAAAAAGTTCCCAATTTCAAAAATTCACGGCACCAAGAGAACTTGACGTAGTTGAATAATTCAAATTCTAGTTAAAAGCCGAATGATCAAAGTATTTTTTAAATTTTTTCAGAACTTTTTCTGGGAACTTTTGAAAGCGGGAACCTTTTTCTGGTTCGCCCGTTAAAGGAATGTCTAAAAAATCGGTTGCGTCGTTTTAACTTGGGTTTAAATTGGACAGTTCGTGGACAATATGTTTGCAGTAAAAACAACTTAATTTCCATATAAAGGATCTATAAATCTTATACCATAAAGCTGTCGATTACGCGCTGTATTGCCTAAGGATAAATGGATTTGACCTGTGATTTGACTGACCGATTGCAAACTTCTGAATGCGCAATTAGGCTGATCCAACATTGGATTTAATTCTTAATTCCAAACAACCTAAACTGAATACCTAAATCTAGCAGGATTAGTAGAATGATCAATTGAGGTCAACTAGACTTAAAGTTTATTATCTATCTGTTGCATAATGGATAAACCAAATTAACTTTATAATATACCCCCTACTTGGAATTCATATTTGCTGCGAAGAATGATCCTTTCTCAAATCGTTATGATACACAACATGGCGAGGCGACATGCATTTCCAAAAATCAAACTCATAAGCAGCATTTTTTAGTAAACTTCTAAACTATCTGGTGTTCAAAAAATGATTTTTAGGTGTTTTTAATGGAATGTGCCGGGTGGTTGTTATAAACGTAAGGCGTTTAACAAGCTACATTATGGCGAAAAACAATTAATTTGTGCTTGTTGAGGCTTCATCATTTAGATTTTTTATAGAAATTTAATATGTTACAAGAGTCGATCAGTTGTTTCTATATCTATTTGCGATTTTGTGATATAGCCATCTTGGGGAAGGGGCATCCATTTACAAGAACTCTGTTTCCTAACAATTGCAATATTAGTCCTCTAGGGATGTAAAACAAATAACAACATTGGTTACTTTCGTGCTCTAGCGCAATGAATGCTTTTCGAAGGCCTATAAGAATCATAAAAAATATGATTTCACTTCAGACTTCAACCAAACAAAATGTTCGTGTCTAAGTCAGCCTTTTTTCTGTGTGCTGAATGTTTAAAGAAACAACTGTGCAAAGTAAATTGCATCAATGAATTTATCAATAAAGCATCCCACATTTTTGATCTGTTAGGAATAGGTGAAACACGACAAATAAGTTGCAAAATATTGTTGAGAGCTGAAATCATACTAGTTTTGGGTTCAATATTACTGAATAAGCTTAGGATACTGTAAAAATTTGCTGTAAAACATTACACATACATGGACCACATGGACATCAACTATTTGGCATAAAGACATGGTGTAGAAATATCTGACATTTTTATTCTGGAACATATCTCCTCAAAGCATTGCACTCTGATTTTCTGTTTACGGGAGATATCTCTCATATTTTATTGCATTCTCAAATCTAATTGAATCTACAACGTTCTCTCCTCAAAGATAGAAACTTCTAACTATTGCTGCAGTTGTTTGGATCATCAACAAAATAATCTAAATTTTACCACACCAAAGCGCTTCTTTTTCTTCAGAAGTATGATGTTGTTATTGTATATTCTTAAAGACTTTATAATATCAACAAGTACATGAGGAAATAACAAAATTGAATACATACTATGGAAACAGATCCCTGACATTGTTTGGAGGACTTATCACACAAGGGCAAGACTCATCTTTTGAAGCAATCAAATCCATTTGAAGAGTAGAAAGGATCACAAGGCCAAACCCTTTCTACATTAGTTACATGAAAAGCAAAATCATCTCTGTACAATAATCTAAAAAATTTACTTGCTCAGTAGCACCAATACAAAACATAATCCTAGATTTCCTCCAGAAACAACAAATGACTGCTCCTTGTTGACACAAGAGGTGTGTTTGATATTTACACTTAAACAATCAAAACAAAAGAGGTACAGAGCACTTAATCCATGTGCAGTGATTAGTCTGGTTACTATCAATAAAAGAAGGTTGCAATGTTAGCTGTCATCTAATAAACATTAAACATCAATTTGCTTTGGCTAACTGTGATCTTGATAGACTGCAGATAAAGTTTATAACCAAAATCACACAGCCTATGATACCTGGTTTTATTTCATATGCAGCCAAACACATAAGGATTGGATCATTATGCTGTGCATTGACAAGATGAAAGAGAGAATTAAGATTGAAGAAAAATGACTGTGTTCGCTTATCCAATTTTATACAAAGACAACAGACACAAAAATCCTCATAACTTCTCCCAGAACCGAAACAGGTATAGTGTACTGGGATTTTACTGCAAACTGGATTCTTCATATCATAAATTCTTATTTTGCCCATTCCGAAATATTATGAATTTGTGGATTTAAATGTGACATACACAGCAATGTTGCTCTGTGATGTTTGAGATTGAAAATTCAAAAGTTTCTAATCTGAGGTTCTATGTGCGGACATCTGACAAGCAGCAAGCAACCTTCTTTTAGAAACATAATAGAATCTCCCCTTCTTGTTTCATGAATTTTTTATTTGCGTCCGCATGTTCATCAACAATGATACCAGGCAGGCATATTTCTGACACGTAAAACACACTCTGCAATATGGCTAGAAATATGTCAGGTATGCAGGTGCAAAATCTTGGAGCAGCATTCCTACCTCAATCAAACATAACATAATTCACAAAGATAATATAATTCATAGAAACAAAAATTTGCAAAAGCATATATAAGAAAATTTTTAAAAATAAAATTATGTGAATTATATTCTAGGAAACATNTTTTCGTTTTCTTAGTAAAACACGTATCTTTTTTATATTAGTCATGTTACTAATACATTGTACTTAGTGATGTTACTGATACAGACAAACACAGGAGAATAAAGTTAATAAATACAGTAAGTACATTTGCTTAGCAGGAATTATTAAAAGAATTATGTTCACTAGTATTTCTATTTTTCAAGAATTAATAAAAGGGGGGGGGGTTGGAATAAAAGTTGGAATAAAAGGGGGATTTTTCAAAAATTAATAAGTGGGGGGGATGATTATTCGGTACTTGAGAGTAGCTATATCTCATAGCAGCTATAAATAGGCTAAAGAAACGCCCACAAAACCATTGTTTCTTTACCTACACAATGAAACCGGATGCATCAAAGTGGTCAAGTACAATAGATTATATTTCTGACCTGGCCGGGGCCAGCTTTCAACTATGTCGATTCCCTTCAAAGTATTACCTTGCAGTGCTTTCATAACTTAACATCAAATGATTCTTGAGAATTCTTATGAATATAAAGAAAAAATGGCCTATTGCAGTATTAAACAGTACATGGCACAGGACAAGTGGAGCTTAGCCTTTCAAAATTTGCAACATTTCTTTGAAAATTTATAAAGATGTTTTATAAATTCTTGAGAATACCTTTGAAAGATACTGTTGTTACAAAAGAACTGTACTGTACAAGCACAGGTGCCTTCAACCTACTGTATATATGAATATAATGTGTTTTAAATAGCAACATAATCATTTTTGTTAAGACTTTATTTGCTAATTTCACCACAGCTGTTCTGGACTTGAATTGAAAGTGTCATGCAATTATTACATGAATGGATCAAGTAAACAGTTGGCAGAGCAGAAACTGTGTAAAATGATGTCATTGAGCAATCTGATATAAGGATAAGTGTTTGGATATACAAGCTTTTTGAAATGATAAATCAGTTAAATGAGTATAAGGCCCAAGGAATAAAATATCAAGTGTTGCCTAATTTTGGGATCTGTTGTAGGGAGTTGGGAGGCTCAGAGTTATGAATTTTCGCGCATGTGCTTCTGCTCTGTCTATACCAGTCCATAACACTTGAAAAGAAATGGTTCCAAACAAAAATGAAACTGTGTCAGTGATAATCAATTTGTCCTTCCATCTAAAAGCAGTTTTTGAGAACAATACAGTGGCCAGGGCATACTCTCTTATAAACTCCATATGTTGAAGGTTATGCCAAACTTCATAACAAAGTCATTTACACATATATTTTTTATAAGAAACCGCTTATAACAAATGGTAGGCTCAATTTTTCAAAAGATAAGAAACAACCCTACCTGAATTTTAAAAGTTTCTATTAGAGCTTTACACCAATATATAATAATAATTAGGGTTAGCCACTTCCAAATTTGGAAGCAATTGGGCAATCATTGACTGTTACAGTGTCACTGTTGCAGTTGACCTTTCATCAAGAGTCACTTTTTGCATCTATTTTCTTGAGGCAGTCAGACAGGAATTGACCTTCGCTTATTTTGCTTGCTGATATCGTTCTTTCTAGTATCAAAGGCACTTTTCGGCCTCTTCCTTTGATCTTGTTTGTGTGGGAGGTCAAAATCTTACAGGGGTGATCGTTCTCTCTCCGGATGACAAGTGCTATCCATTGTTTCTGTTGCTTTTTATAGTAGGTGGCTATATTGCCTGTGTTCGTTATTTCGTAGAGTTTTTCGTTTGTTATTCTATATGACCAATCTATCTCTCTAGTATCTTCATCGTTATAATTACAATTTCCCTGCTTTCTTTTAAATCCATTCCATATCATGCTTCGTAGAAATTTATTATAAGTTACATTCAGCTTCAAAAGTTCTGCTTGTGTTGGTCACCATGCATGGCACCCAGCCTGCTGCGTACAAATCCATTCAAAAATGTTATGCGTGTTCTCAATGTGATGTTCTTATTTGTCAGTATTCCACGATGTTCAGCAAAAGCGCATTTTGCAGAGTTAATTCGGTGATCGAGTTCTGTTTTACCAATGTGTACGGTATGTAATTGGCAGTATTCCATACCCCAAAATATTTGAAGGTCCTTGTGTTATTTAATAGGATTTTATTTATAGTAATTATACTCTTGGGGTAGTCACCTGCTTCCTCTGCGTTCCAATTCCAAATCACTGTTTCTGTTTCCTCAATATTTATTTCAAGTCCAAATTATGCCAAGAAAATGTTGGTAGTATGGCACAGAGAAATCCTAGAAATTTGTCTTTATAAGGATGTCCCCCAGCTCACTTTCCCATGATGTGAACAAGTAAAACTTGCTATGTTGCTCTAAATCATTACATAGTGCGTCATTTACAAAAATGCCACGCACAACAGTTTGCCTGCAAAAATTGCAATGACCCAAGAATGATGTGATGTCCTTGCCACTGCCCTTTGTTTCACCTACTGTCCAGACAAAGCAATATTCGTAATATTCGCTTCAGGTAACATGTCATCATATTTGGATTATTCGATATGTCAACCTATTTGGTTTCTTTGACTGATCATTTGCATTGCAATTAGTTGACCAGTCATACTATCGGAATAATCAATCTATTTGACTAGTCATTCATTTCAATCCGAATAAGTGTACTTCAGACTATTCGGTTGGCAGTGAATAATCGTTTCATTTCACTGCGATATTCGAATAGTGATCAGATAACCGAATAGCGATTATTCGACCTTCGGTGGACAGGCCTAATTAAGGTGGATGCAGGCACACAATAAACTAGTGTGCCTCTTGGTTTGTCTTACAAATTTATGCAAAGCAAAAGGATAATCAGTTCGTTTCTGTAAGCTGCAATCCTGGTTGATCCTGGTGACAGGGAGAACCTATTAACTTCTTCTTTTTTCGGTAAAGGGTCTACTGGGGTAAAATGGGTGGCGTTGTTTGCTGAAGTGAATGCTAAATTCAACAAAAACAGGGCCTAAAATAGCCATTGGTTTTTCTCGCGCCTTCTCTATCATAAACAGGGTAAAGCCCAAAGGAAGCAACCATCAAAAACGAGAAAGTACAAATTATAGCTTAACTTACGATCTGCTCAGTACGTATTTACATTTGCATCAAAATGTACATTTCTCTTCAGCTGTCATGTGTTACACTTTCATTTCTTCTCCTCTTTGCCTCTTTCTCTTTGCGGAACTGTTTACCGATATCAGCCTCATTTAGAGTAGGACTTATGTGCATATAATTAGCGAAAACGAGGTTTGGGTTTTTTCATGTTTTGGTTGAGGTCAAGGGTCGGGGTCAAGATTAGTTCAGACGAAATCCTTTTAGCTATTCTGAAAAGATTCAGAATCGAACAATGTTTTGCTACATTTTGTAGAATTTTCGAATGGGCACAATAGCGATAGAAGCTCTAACGCCACTTGATCGATCCTCGCGTATAAAACTGTATAAAAATAACGTTCGATCCAGGCTCTTTTGTAGAATAGCTAAAAGGTATATTCTTTTGCATTTCCCTGTCCAGTTTATTTTCTCCCTTTTTCAGACCTGTTAGCCTTTTTCAAAGCTTGGTCCCTTCTCCTTGGTGAATTGCACGATAAGTACTCATCAAACGAGTCGGATTTCTAGGGGTTGTATTTTGAATGGATTTATTTTATTGGGTCATGCTGAAAAGCTCTTGCCACGCCCCCTGTCACTCATATGCTTAAGTACACCCCCTGAGAGAAATATGGACCCAAAGTTAATATGGCAAAATGGATTAAAATACGAAGAACGAAAGTACTCCCAAAAATGTGGTAGCCCAAAATTTTGTTTGGCCATTGAAGTGCTATCTTATTGCAAAATGCTGCAAAATAGGTATCGACAAAGGTATTGAATCGAGCTTAGCGAGCGAAACTTAAATCTTGTAAGAGTTATGTCATTTTGGTACGGTGACCCAAGGGGGTGCCCAGGGTTTTGAGATTTTTTGTCTTGGTTTGGTATTCAAATGTGAAAGATGGAGATGATCGGTGACAGGTGCGTAGCTCAGCGGTAAAAAGCTGGCTTAGCAATTTGATGGCTCATGATTCGAGCCCCAGCCGTTCCAGCCAGAGTGAGAGAAGAGCTGCCAATTGCCATTTCTCGGTAATTCCAGGCTAAAGGAATCACGAAGTGCCATACTTGGGGAAAGGACAAGAACTGTGCACCAGGACACTGTTTCGATAAGCTCAGCGTTTCAGTCTTCTTAAAAGCTGCTTCAATGGAAACAAGAAATATTCCTGTCTGAAGATTGGCGCCCGTTACCCTGGGTACCAGACTCTCTAACATACGTTAGAGAGGCTGGTACCCAGGGTAGGCGCCCGTCAGATCTCCGCTAATATTTGAAATACGAACCTAAATATTTTCAGGATAGGATCCCCTTTCCTAGTCACTGACCTTGATTTCGAGTCCGCATTTTATGTGGTGTCAGATCCAACCATAGTTCAACTGTTTGTCAAACAATCAACTGGAATTTTGTTTTCGAAATGGGGCCGAACGCGATAGACTGATTACACGTTCGTAGTTATCGCTGTTGATAGACTGATGGACGCTATAACTACGACTCATGATCAAACTATTCGAGAAATCGGCCAGTTGAGGTCAGCCTTGTAATGATCATTCCGGTTCCGCAGAATATCGTATCATGGTCAGCAAATCATACAGAATGTCTTTGGATTTGTGTTGTTGTTGTTTCTTTGCCAGATAACAGTGGATAACTCTCAAGTGCTGTGATGCAGGTCGGCTGGCAGCTTTTCGTGGCATTTTTTCATGCAATCGGCTAGCGTTCAGGTAAGTTCAACCGTTAATTTGTTGTGCTCGATTGGCAAGGTAGAAAGCTATGCTCTTCATATCTACTTAAATACTTTATAAAGTCTGAATCAGAATAATGTTGCAAAGATGGAAAGTGAAAAGGCCAAGCTAGGGCCTAAGTAAGAAGAAGTTGACTTGTGTGAACTTTTCAGTGATAGAAGATACCAAGTTTTGACGAAAGCCTTCCATAATTTTATCAGAAGTATGTGGTTGCAACTTGCAAAATGTTATTTGTTGTTAAGATAACTTAGATGACAGTTATGCTCTCTACTTTTATGTAGAACGTGTCATCGGAACTCTGAGTGTCTGGAGAAGGCTAGATTAAAGGTCGTAGCCCTTGAGGCACAACTTTATCATGGAGACAAAGAAAAGAACATATTTTGCAATATCTGACAGATGTTATTGAGTAAACACCAACTAAAATAGAAAGTCCTACCCTTATCTGTTCACCCGTTCGAAAGCGAGTCAAGCTTCAATATGGCATTAATGAGGTGATGAAAAAGCAAGTAAAAAGAGGGTGATCAGTTAATGAAAAAAGGAGCTGCTTCGTCTGTATCAAAGGTAACTATTTTTGTGCTGTTTTACTTTCCATATACCCCAATGTTCTAATCTTTTTGCAGGAAGATAGTCATCAAATCCAACAATGGAATAATTCTGGAACAGAGGAGTAGTGAAAAGTGTTATACACAGAGATTGCAGGAAACAGCTCATCAATTATGTGTTGTATTATTTGGTATTATGTGAACATTATTTGATTGCAAATTTTAGGTCATGTTTTGTTTTACTGCATAAAAATTTGAGGTACAAATCATCACTAAACTTGTCATTTAATGATGCGTTATTTTGCATGATATCATTGCAAGTCAATATCACGAAACTTGATAGTTTCACTTCTTGCAAAATGACTCAGTAACAATTTTTTCTAATTCACTAAAGAATAAAATTCTTATGCTAACACTCAAGTACTGCATATGAGATACTATATTCTTTTGAATGATTATGGTATAACAGATATTGTATGACAGGGATGACTTGCATTCATTTTAGAGTAAAAGCAAAGTACTCCCAGAAATTTTGCAGACCAACATTGTTTTTTCAGACTGAATTTGGCATTTTTGTGAAACTGTTATGTCTTCAGATCAGGAACCTTTACCTATGAGTAGAATAGCCTAAGAATCATTTTTCATGAGATTGAAAGCAATGCAAAATTACGAGGTTACAATTCCTGCAGTCCACCTAGCTGAAGTTATATATATAACCTCCTATACACAAGGCAACTTCATGGTTCTAGACATTGTCGTTGAGAACTTGTATTTTATTTGAATGTCTTTTTGGTCATTGCAGGAGAACTCCTTGTTGCTAATGATGAACATGATATTAAAACACTTTCAATTATTGTGATACAGTATGTTATAATGTCAAATATGTGTTGTCACTAAAGTGCAGGTTGAATCTTTCTATGATGCTTTATGATTTTTGGATATTTACAGACTTGTCCTTTTTCTCTGCCTATGTCTTGTGTAAAGGAAACATCTAATGAAGACTGCAGTAACATCAAGAACCTCAAGAAACTTCAATCAATTTTATGCAAATTAAATGTCATGAAAAATTGGGAAATCCTTAAAAAAACAAGAGAATTTGGTTCAAAATACAAAAATCTACTAACATGGCCAAAGACAATTTCTTAATGAAAGATCCTAGTGCACCCTGGCCTAAGTGTTCGCCTGGGGTCCAAATGATAGAAAAGTACTGTCATATTTTTGAGGATAGCGTAATCTTTGGCAGGAACTGCACCTGCGTGGAAATGATTTCTATCTGGGAGAGTTTCAACTTGTCTGACAGAGATTCGTAAATTATTTACTGGGGTAGAATTTTCCATGGCACTTAGACGGTGGTGTTTAAGTCCTACCTTTGTCCGGAAAAGAGATAATTTTTGCTCATCCAAAACCCGGAGGGGGGGCGTACTTCATCATCAAATCATACGGGGATGTGTGCCAGTTTTGGGGTGGTTCTTGGCACAAAAATTCTGGGAATGGGATATACTTTTTATAGAAATATTCTGGGATTGGGTTCTAATTTTTGCTAGATTGAGAATGCTCATGTTTATTGTTTAGGATAAACAACAATCTTATAACTGTTTTGATGTAAAACAGGTGTCAGGAACCACATCCATATTCTGGGATAGGGTCTCAAAATCCCACCTTTATTCTGGAAAGACGATTACGCTAAAGATGGCGGTGAGGAAGTTTTTACCAAGATGCATTGCGCTCTTTAATCGGATTCCTATGGAATTGTTAAAGATTCGTAATTAGAACGCATTGCATCTTGGTAAAATTTCCTCGCCACCATCTTTAGCGTGATCGTCTATTGGGTCATAACATAAATTCTTGGAGCGCACACCCCTTTATCACCCAACAGTGAAGTGCCCTCCCCCGGGTCCAAAAGCAGATGGTAATGGTAATTGTGTTAGTAGTAAGGCGTAAGCCCAGGGGTACACTCAGCACATACACAGACGGAGGGGTAAGTCCAATATTTTTGGGTTAGAATATTCCAAAAAGTGATATTTTTGGGGTCCAAGTATACTGAAATTATGGCCATGATATTTTTGGCATAAAAGTCAAAATTGAAGGCAATCCCTACCTGAATTTGCCTTGTTTCAGAATATGTTACGTTCATTTACAGTTGTCAAAGGCTACACTGATATTTTTAGGTTGCCTGAAATAATTTTTTGTTGGACTGACTATATTCTGAATGTGTATGTGTTGAGTGCCCCCCCCCCCCACCTTGGGGCATAAGTGTATGCCATAACAACGGTCTTAATTCCATTCTTGTATTGAGCTGAAGTGTACACTTCCTGCCATCCAGAATCAAAAATTACCTTCGCTTCGGGGTTACAAGTAGCAGCTCCACCTTTCCCCTGTACAACAGATTCTTTGACAACATGGTCGGATTGCAATTTGCCGATAAACTTTGCATCAATGCCTAAATCAACCAGGCTACTTGCTTGCTCCAGCATCAAACTTGATAGAGGCAAAATAACGAGAGTTACACAAATGATTGTCATTTTCTTCACGTTTAGGCCATCCCTCCTGTCCTGTCCTCCATTTCTCAACGAAAACAGCTCCGAAATAAAACCAAAAACAAGTCTTTCCAGACATACAAATACATCTTCGCCATCAAGGTTGTTCAGGTAGAATGCTTTATGTCGTGTGTGTCAGTGTGATTTCTCAATTATGCCAAGACCGCCATGTTTATTGAAAGTTTCGCGGGCTAGAAGCTTAGCAGCAGGAAAACGCCGGAAAACAGAATCATATCTTGGCCTCGATTTTTCGCAAGCATAGGTTGCAAAAAGATCCTCTCTCGACGAATCAAATCACAAGTTGAAGATCCTGCAATCTGATTGGTCGCGCCATTTTTTTGGCGATTTTGGCCGGATTTTCAGTTAGTTTGATTATCAGTCCCACTTGCAGCGCAGTGCCGTCATCCAATTCAATGAACGAAGCGGAAATTGGGACTGAAGTAGTTAGTCTACGAACGCGACGCCAAGCTCACCATTTTCAGGGGAAGATCTGAAAGATCGATCTTTGGCAAGAGCTTGAGAAACTGCTCGAAGGTGAGTGTTGGCCACAAACATCTAAACTTTGCACAGTCAAAATGTGTAAATTCTACTGATCCATACCCTGGGTACCAGCCTCTCTAACATAAAAACAGAAACAATCTCTGTTTTTCTGTTAGAGAGTCTGGTACCCAGGGTAACTGATCCAATGCTGTGAACGTACACAGCAACCGTACAAAAATGCCACTTGTCCACAAGGTACGACAAACAGCATTCAAAAAAGGCTAAGTTTCAGTGTTAAATATCACTCACATCCGTTCGCTTCTCTACCTTTTGGGGCTTTCACAACGACTTGGACGCCCTTCGATGTTCGAGTTTGCCATGAACATGATGCCCTGAAGTTTCCCGTCGCACAGCAACCGAACTTCAACTTGTTTTGTCATATGCGCATATATTTACGTGTCTTTTTAACAAACATCGTGCATGCAAACACTACTGTGCCGGGATACCTGATTGGCTGATCAAAAGCGAGCTATTGAAAAGCAAACCTTGGAACAATAGAGCATACGGACCATACGATGTAGCGAACTTTCTAATGAGCCTGTTTTAACCGAGGCGCAAATTTGATCTTTGAAATGAAAACCGGACCCAAAGACCCTAGGATCCTTGAGACCCGTAGAACCAGTACTAAAATGAAAAGAACCCTTACACCAGTGGGTCATAATCATGAAATTGTGTATCGTTAACTTCCGCTCTTCCATCCCATGACTTCAACTCTTTCAAACCAATGTCCGACCAACGTCAGGAATCATGCAGATAGTTTGTACCATGTAGAAGAACATTTTGAGTATCTCCTATCGTGCTATTTTAAAAACTTTCTGCGTGATTAAGACTGGAAGAGGGGAAGCTCATACGATACACAACCTCTCGTTTGACATCTTGGTGACATTGGTCTATTATTTGTCTGAGGTGATGACGTTCTGGCGTTGAGGGTCCATTTCATGTTGATACTTGAAGTTCATAGGGGTCTCAGGGGTCTTAGGGTCTCGGGTAGGGGCTCGGTGTTTAAACATATTGAATTCTCGATGGAAGTTTCGTCGAGAAAATTATCTATTCATTCATCACATTGTTTACAGAATAGACCGCCTCCGCAGAGGTAAATATAGTACTTTAGCGCTGATAGACCATGGAGTGCACTTGGAGCAAGTCTTTTTACAGAATTACTCGAAGCTCGAAGCACACCACTGAGTAGGACGTTGAATAGGATCTCTTTTCAAATATACAATGACTGCGAGAAAGTTTCTATGGTTTTGCATGATCATTTTCTCTGCTTTTGCACTTTTCTATCGCTTGGAAGTTCCCTGCTGTGATTCCAAGAAAGCAATTTGATTCTCGATGCTACTCCCAGCACCATCGCTGCAGTGCTTATCTACAAGTTCCAGTCTCCAGTTTTCTCTCTCCTGTCTAATATCTTTGATGACGCCCATTGTTTTCTTTAAACTTGTATTTTTCCTAAGTGTCTGTGGGATCTGCATTCGCATAACTTCTTTACCTTTGACAATCGGTTGGAGCCAAGTAGACCTTTTCACGGGTGGTGGAGCGAATTTGATGTTTGTTCCTTTTGGGACATAAATATGAAGCGATACATCGATGACCTCTTTCTTGGTGAATGCGTGTTCCTTGATGTTCGCTTCGTCTAGAAACAAAACATTGCAGTAAATATCCAAAAACAAGAACATACTTTTCTACTTATCAATAAACAGAGGGATAATTGTATTCAAATGGTGGATGATACTAATCTATTGCAAGAAAAAGAAATTGAATTGAATACATCTACCAAACAATTTGCTTACAGCTTGCATGTTTTGAATTATAAAGCCCAAAACGATTTTTACAAGAGGATCAATGTTGCAAAAATACTCAGATTCCAGGTTCACTCAAACTTAGCTACCTTCAGGAAATGTGGCAACTTTACTAGCTATTTATATTTAATTTGAAAAAGTAAAGGCCACGATACCATCATCGATTGTCGGATCCGAAGATGCTTGCGGTGACGAAAAAATGAATAAGTTTAAAGGCAGAAACACCGCAATGCAACAAAAAACAACAGCAAATATGATGAATTTATTTTATGCCAATATTTCGTCCTGCCATGCAGGACTTCTTCTGCAATTATATGTGTGTCTTTGGTACATTGCTTTGAAGAGGCAACGAAAAGGTGCAAAAGGGAAGTACATGCAGCAGTGATTACCAAGTGGAGGTGAGTAAAAAAACTCGAAACGTTTGGCGTTGGATTAAAATATAAATGGTCGATATTCAAAGCAAAACATCAATCTATCAGTCAAAGGCTAACTTAAATGACACAATTTTGTTTGGTAAAATCGCTCATCTTTCAGACGCAGAAAATCTAAACCGTGTGTTACTTAAAATTTGAAAGCTACCGGGTGAGTCAATAAAAACACCCCCCATTTGAGAAAATACTGCTCCCTGAATATCAAAGCAATAACATTGACAACTGTCTTGGTTCATTGCTAATATATACAATTACATTAAATAATTTACCCGGCTTCAATTGGGCATTCATTCCTGTGTTATGGGGGATTTTTTGCAGAAAGCCCCTTCTAAAAACCTGCAGATCGAGTAAAACAACGAGCAAAACTCGTTTTCGTTCCTGGCAATAATAACACTTACATGTGTTCATGTATTTTGTTCTCTTGGGAGGATGGAATCCCTCTAAATGAGCTATTCATACTAGAGGGAAGACTTTCTCATCCTCCCAAGAGACACCTTGGGTACCAGACTCTCTAACATAAAATGGAGATTGCTTTTATCGTCTCACCCGGTAATTTTTTAAAGAAGAGAGCATCCAAGATATGTCCTAATTGGGCATATAAGAGGTTCATATTTCAAAATTCCTCGACATGCAATATCTTTCTGAAACACTAATTGCATACAATGACTATGAATGACGTAAACTTACTCATACTGAACTATATGCAATAGTATCGGAGAATATACCTGGAAGGATGGCTTTAGCTGCATCAGCAACTTCTGCATCAGATGGTTGAGGCTGCATCTGACAATTAGTGAAGTATTCTTTAAATTCCTTCAACAGAAGACCAGGTTTTTCTTTTGGGATCATCCTTTGATATTGAATTTCGAACTCTGTTCATTGGGAATGAAAGATAGTGACAGATGTACCATGGATGATATAACCAATTATGTGAACTGTGGTTGTCTTAAAAAATTACTCCCATTTCAAAAATCACCAAAATTCGATTACGAAACGTATTGTAAAATTTTCTGTTAGATCTCTATTTTCAATTATCCAAATATATCTAAAGATGATAAAATTTTTGTTCTTGATAATTTAAAGGTATAAAAAATGACTGGTAGAAAATCTTATTCTGAGCTAGACTATTAACGCAATAATGTCAATATTGCCTAAAAGTCATAATCTTGAGATTTTCCTTACCCTTGAAGTCTACAATAATAACTTGGGTATCTTTCTGACATTTATGACCAAACTATAATCTTCATATAAAGAGTAAATTCATATTCTAATCCAACCTCGTCCCCAGGGCCTTATCAGTGCCTTTTGCATACAAATGTTGCCAAAATTATACATGATTAATTTTCCCAAGAGAACACTAAATTGTTCTTTCTTTATATACCCTGTGGCATAATTTCTTATCAATTATTATACCCTGTCGCATAATTTTTATCAGAAAAAGGCACCCTATCGCATAGACTTGCTCCAAGTCTATCGGTGGACTATCGGTGGAAGAATATAATTACTCCTGCGGGGGCGTAAGCCTATCAGCAGTGAAATAATATAATTACTCCTGTTTCGTACTAGTTTTTCCTTCGCAGCGTCACCTTAGTAGTTTACGCCCCCGCAGGAGTAATTATATTCTTTTAAAGCTGATAGTCCACTGAAAAGACTTAGAGCAAGTCTACCGGTCGCATAAAGTTCGCCACAAAGGACACCCTGTTGAGCGGCACATCCCATCACATCAAGTATTGGAATACCCCCCGGGGGTTTTGTTGAATTTGTAACACGGGGAACGGCTTGGCGCGGCATTTTATTGCAACTATCACATTATTTTGCAACAGGCCATTCGTCGGATTAATGCTCGTGCAGTAGTTTACACATGTCGAGTCTTAAGAAAATTCGACCGACAATTTTTGATCGTTTTCAGTGTTTTTGAAAACGAACATTTTAAGAAATTCGCTCATAGCTCTAAAATTTGAAAACAAAAAATTTGCTAAAAATCTTAGAATCTAATTCAAGCTTTTTCACCAATCGTATGCATTTGGCATCAGAACTGGACATGACCTGTAAAAATTTTCGAAATTCTCGCTTGATAGAAAGCCATATCACTTACTGAGTATTTTTTCAAGGTATTCGTACACTTCTACAAAATTGATATACACTTCTCGATCCTCATTGTTATGTCTTTCCCTAATTTCCACACAATGCTCTCTGTACTTGTTAAGAAACGTATTGAAATCTGTGGTTCGTCGAAGTGCCTAAAAGAGGAGAACTGGAGAAGTTGATACGTTTGGCGGGCTGTGGAATAAAAAGTAGGCAGCCGATATTCAAAACTGAAATGTTAATGAAAGACTAACGTAGATGTGAAATCCTTTTGGTAAAATCACTCGTCTTTTAGACCCGGAAATTGCGAAAATGCTTGTAAGGGCCTGTAAGGGGTTTGTATGGGAACGAGATTTCCACGTACAATTCTGGTCCATGATTTACTTGCTTTTGAAATTAAAATCGTGTCTTTGAAACCGAAAATTCTATTGAATGGAATGTTAAGAGGAAGTAAATCATGGACCAGAACTTAATGAAATTCTCGCTCCCAAATAAACCCCTTACCAGCATTTTCCTGATTTATGGGCCTAAATGATGAACGATTTTTTCCAAACAAAATGTTCACATCTAAGTTAGCTTTTGACTGATATATTAACATTTCAGTTTTGAATGGCAGCATACTTTTTAATCCACAGCCCGCCAAACGTATTAACTTTTTTACTCAACCGGTATAACTGCAAATCAAGAGTTCGATTCACAACACAAAAGAACCTGCTACCAGGAACAAGGACAGATTTTTTTAAGACAATAGCATGAGTTGTCTTTGCTGACACCTGAATTCAAAGCGATTAGCCAATGCAGACAAAGGAAATTTCCTCAACCAGTAATTCAAAACAAACATAGGCGCAAAAGTTTCTCTGAAGCCAAGGTAGCTATCACGCTCTAGGTGCATTCCAGAAATTATTTTCAAGAGCAAACACGAGCATATGTCGAAAGAAGGAGGATATATCTACACATCTACCACGGGCATTTTATTTATTTGGTTCAGAAGCAGAGCAGTAAGTAATTTACTCACACCCAAAAAAAATAAGAGAATTGAGTCGCCTCCCAATCGGCTTCTGAACCAAACAAATTAAATGCCAGAGGCAAATGTGTAGATATATCCTTCATCTTTCGATCTATGCTCATGTGTGCTCTTAAAAACAATTTATGGAATGCACAACGAGCGAGCTAGCTACCTGGGTTTTAGAGAAGCTTTTGGGTCTTTGCTTGTTTTGAATTACTGGTTGAGAGAATGCCCTTTGTCTCAGATCGCTAATCGCTTTGAATTGTCCTTGTTGCTACCAGGTGACTCAGGCTATGTTTCCATTATTCTGTGTTCGTATGAAAATGGAGTGGGCGTCTCGATTTTGGCCTTGCGTTTCCATTCAAAGCGATCGAAAACGGAGACATTTGAAAATGCTGTTCAAAGTGGAGTGAATTAGAAACGGAGACATTTTAAAACGAATCGCTTTGATGCAAACACCAAAAATGGAGTCATTCGAAAATGCTACAACAGCAGCAAGCGACTTGGCGCCAAAAACAAAGGAAATGTCTGAACAAAGAAAATGAAAACGAATGAAAATGGAGTTATGGAAACGGCTCCGTTTTTGTGTCAGGCCTTCTTTGTGAAAACGGAGTAATGGAAACGGTTCAAGATCATCCGAAAACGGAGTGATTTGCAAACGGAGACCTTGAGAACCGAGTAATAGAAACATAGCCTCAAAAAAGGGGGAAATAAGTATAGGCATTTAAGTTTCAAAAGAATTGCACAAGCCTGGAAAGAGCTTCAGGTAACAAGGACAGATTTTGTAAAACAATAGCATGAGTTGCTTTTGAGTGACACCGCCATTCAAAGCGATTAGCGATTGCAGACAAAAGAAACTCTCTCAACCAGTAATTCAAAACAAGCAAAGCCGCAAAAGTTGATCCGAAACCCAGGTAGCTAGCTCGCTACTGCTTTAAGAGCAAATATGAGCAAAGATCGAAAACAAAAGAGATAAAATGCCCGAGTTAGATGTGTAGATATATCCTCCTTCTTTCGATATATGCTCATGTTTTGCTCTTAAAAACAATTTCTGGAAGGAACAACGAGCGAGCTAGCCACTTGGGTTTCAGAGAAACTTTTGCGGCTTTGTTTGTTTTGAAATTCTGGTTGAGAGAGTTTCCTTGGTCTGCAATAGC
>REGL01000807.1:32701-61689 GCA_004194395.1 Aurelia aurita complex sp. Pacific | reverse complement strand
CTTGAAGAAACGCAACCATGACTTTTGAGCGGATTGAAACCAATATATATCATTGAAACTAAAAGATTGCTAACAAAAATGTGCAGGGTGGTCCAACAAGGTAACCCCAAAAACTGAAATCGTTCTGAAAACCTTCTGAATGAAAGATAGCCATGAAAATTACAATGTACCATAAAGAACATAAAACGCACATATTGAGCAAAAGTTATCAAATTATCGGCTGTTATCATGGAGAAATGGGTTTGAGAAGATGGTCGCCAAAACCACTGTAGTTGTCTTGGCAAACACTGCATCTCCAAAAACCACGGACTTTTGCTAAATAACTGTATTTTAAGTTGCTCTTGGAATGGGATAGATTTCATAAAAATCTCGCATCCAGAAAAATTTCCACCTTTTTTTGGCTACTTTTTTGGCCCGCCCTGTATTTTACCTTTTGCTTTGATAGTTGGTAACAGCATCGCTGATGATATCCTCGAAAATAGCTAAGGATAGAAAATACGATCAAATTCTACTAACCTATTCATACATAGGGCTCAAGTCTTTAAAAAGGTTGGTGCAAAATTCGATCACAGTTTTCTTTGAATTAAATGGCTTGGAAGGAACTTAGGGTTTTTTGCTGTAAATCTGCAATGGAAATTGTTTGAGATCTTGATTAGTTTCAAAATAGTGGCATTTATTAGATTTTAAGGCTATGACGTCATCAAACATCTAAATCCTAAACCAGAAAAGCTACAGATTTCTGCTTGCCACCATATTGTGGAACTTCCTAAACTATGGTTTTCTTGAAGGTTATATAATTTTTTCTATTTAAAACTGCCGCCATTTTGAAAAAAAATCAAGATATCAACAAATTTACAAGCCAGAATTACAGCAAAGTACCATAAGTTCCTTTTAAGCCATTTCAATTCAAGGTTATTTTGAAAGTTATATCATGTTTGCCCTGTTGGTTTAGGACTAATGAACTTATGTAATTTACAATTTTAATTTTTGCTTCAGCAATCAACAATGTTTTGACAGTGTACAGTTATAGCAACTGTTTTGACATTATTTTGAGTGCGAATTATGTTATTTACTTGTTTTGAGATCTTACTAAGTAATTTGGGAGCCCTTTGGACAAAACAAAATTAACTCTATACTTCCGGCATTAAAAGTGTAAGAAACACATAAGAAACTTTTGGTAGCAAAATGGCCCAAAAATTTAAGAAACTGCCTACCAGCACCGGACTTTAGTTTCTTATAAAAAATGCGTGTAACTGATTGTAAGAATCTAGAACTAAAGTATGTCTCACATTAGGTGTGTTACGTGATATTTGTGATAACTCATTCACACCTCTTTCTATTCGCGGGCTGGGACGAATTTTATTACCTTTGGATCTTGATTGCAGCTTGCACCCTGATTTGCTTTTTCATTTGTGACTTTCCAAGCGTCCTGCAGAGAAAAAAAGAACTAGTTATCGAAATGAACGAAATCTATCGAAGAAGAACCGAAATGGATGTTGCACTATTGAACGATTTGTAGATATATTGGTACTCACTCAGCTCAAGAAAAATCAGTTGTTTTCTTTTATGCTGTTGGAGAGGCTGCCAAATGCCAAAGATATGGAAAAAGAGGGGCAGTGGACGTCACTTTCTTGAATAACGGTAAGTCCCCGCATATAAGAAACGTAAAAAGGGCGCAGTACCGCTCTGCAAGTTTTTCGGTAAGTTTTTAAAACATTTTTGGCATTGAGAATGAAAACATTTTAGGTATTGAGAAAGACAAGAATTGAAAAAGATGCAGCTCAATGATGGCTATTCTGTAAGTTATTGCTTTTCAACAGCTCCACATTAAAGGAGGCTATTCCAAAATAAGGGGCCAGATCCCACTTAAAAACATACCGGGTGTCCCAAAATGATGTATTATCGTTTGATTGTTTACATCTCTGTAACCAATGAACCGATTTTCAACAACTTTATTTTATCCGATTGTCGTAAGGCCAAATTGCATTTGAGGATGTTGGCTGCGGTTTAAGCCGATTTCTTCATGTCGAAAAGAAGATCGATAAAGCTGCTGATATTCAAGCCTTAGATAGCATGAAAAAAGAAACAGCCTTCTTTGCCAGTCAACATTTTAGATGTGATGATAAAGGCTGAACTTATATGTCGTTCAAAAAACATATGGCATTCAGAGAATACGAATTCAATTAATACTAAGTTCAGAGAATACGAATACGAGTTCGAATACGAGTGCAGCCTTTTGTATCACATCTAAAATGTTGACTGGAAAAATAGGCGGTTTCTTTCTCATGCCATCTAAGGCTTGAATTTGAGCAAGTTTTTCGATCTTCTTTTCGACATGAAAACGCCTTGGTAAAACCGCAACCAACATCTTAAAATACAATTTAGCCTTTATGCAATAAAAAATAAAACAAAGTTTTTGAAAATCGGTTCATTTAGTAGAGGAAAATACTAGGAATCCGTGACCAATTTCAGCAGACCTTGTTTTGAAGATGTTTTCTATATCAGAAAAATGTGCTGAACAAAATGGGCTTGGGGGACCCTCTCAAAAATTTGAGCGTTTTTGGCCAGGGGGTAATGTCTGAAATGGGCCTAATTTTCTCAAAACATCAGCATAATAATCGACTCTAGACTGTAAAAAAGCACAAAATTGATATGAAATGAACCAATCCAAGGGCCTACACCTATAAGATATCATCCCTTGGCAAAAATACCCTTTTAATGGCATTTTGACACAAATGACACGGGGGTGTTTTACCCCAACATCCACTATTTCAATTATAATTGTTATGTTGAACTAACCTATACCATGACCATTAGATGCGGTTGAAATACATTGTTTTACACCCTGAAAAGGAGGGAATGGATATCTGGATTTTAAAATCTAGCCAAATGCTACTTTCAGAAACTTGGGAACTCTTACCCAGTCCCCTAGAGAATATCATGTTGGACNGAGAAGTCGCGCTGATAAACGATTGGTAATAATGGGCGATATTATTCTACTTATCCATTGTGAATTTATCTCTACAAGTACCCGATCAAGTGAGAAACTCTTCGAAGGGGAATGGGTCAGAGCTCCAAAGTTTCTAAAAATAGCAATTGGCTAGATTTTAAGGTCCAGACTTTTAGTCCCTCCTTTTCAGGGTGTAAAACAACGTATTTCAACGGTATCTAATTGCCATAGTATAGGTCAGTGCAACATGACAATGATAATTGAAATAGTGGATGTTGGGGTACAACACCCCCCGTGTCATTTGTGTCAAAAATGCCATAAAAGGGTATTTTTGCCAAGGGATGATATCTTATAGGTGTAGGCCCTTGGATTGGTTCATTTCATATCAATTTTGTGCTTTATACAGCATAGAGTCGATTATTATGCTGATGTTTTGAGAAAGTTAAGCCCATTTCGGACATTACCCCCTGACCAAAAACGCTCAAATTTTTGAGAGGGTCCCCCAAGCCCATTTTGTTCAGCACATTTTTCTGATATAAAAAACACCTTCAAAACAAGGTCTGCTGAAATTGGTCACGGATTCCTAGTATTTTCCCCTACTAATTGGTTATGGACATGTAAGCAATCAAACAATAATACATCATTTTGGGACACCCGGTACATTGAATCAAAAGAGAACCGTGACGGCGCTGCGTCTGCTTCTGAAACATCGGAAGAATGGTAAGAATTCCAACATTGGTGGCCGGGACGTTCTTACGGTTAGAGTGAACCTGTGAACCGTAAGACAACTAAGACGAAACGCAAATACTTTCAAACTTAGCGTAAGAATTGTTGATAAATGAACATCTCCGGTTCTTACAACAAGTGTGAACCAGACATATATACAGGTGTGAACCAGACAAGTGTGAACCAGACATATACAAGTGTGAACCAAGTATCTATCACGTTTACTCAGCACTGTGGCACAGCAGTGTAATCCTAAGACGCTGCCGTCAGAACATCAGTCAGGGAGACAGCGTTCAAGCCCAGCTCGAGCCACATCGCCTAAAGAGTTACGAGTTGGATTCGATTAGGTCTTTTCTAGTTCTTTGATCCCAGCGTTTGGCGCTGAAAACTGCAACTTCCCTTCAACAATATCTGGTAGTTTATCAACGTGCATACTTTTCATTTACTACCAAAGGGATTGCTAGAGATCATTCAGGGAGAATTCACTAAATGAGACCTAACTTACCCTTTGCTGCCTTTTTTGCCTTTCCTCTTCTTGTCCATTTTCTCACGGAAATCAAATAGCACGCTATTCACGGCATGCAGGCTTCGCCGAGGGCTTCCCTTGCCGCAAGGCAAACTAAACATTTGATTGAAATTTGATTGATGTAACGTCAGATTATGTCATGTGATCAAAGGGGGAGAAATCGCGTCGTGAAGACCTGGTCTAACAAGCAAACATTGTTTATTCTTACATTTGAAATCTATTGCCAAAGCACAATGTCTGTCCATTTGGAAACATCCTAAAACATTGCTTAACAGAAATGGTTTGCCTGGGACAAGGAGATTACTTTTGTGAAATATTCAAAACCATTGGCTGACAAATTCTGTTGAATTATCAAAGTGACGAAACCTGAAAGCACTGCTTTGCATGCAGTCTCAAAAGTTTGGCATATACAATGTTTGCTGATGTAGCCAGGGCTTAAGAAGACCACTGATGCTGCCTTTGGAAACCATCTGAACATTTCTTGAAAGCAAAATTGTTGCAAAAAGGGGAGCCAGTTCGTAGGCCTAAATTAGCTGTAATTTAGCTATGTTTCTTTGATGTAGCCAACGTAAAATAAACAAAGAAATAAATGATGATGATGATGATGATGATGATGATGATGATGATGATGATGATGATGATGATGATGATGATGATGNTCAAAACCATTGGCTGACAAATTCTGTTGAATTAGCAAAGTGACGAAACCTGAAAGCACTGCTTTGCATGCAGTCTCGAACGGTTGGCATATACAATGTTTGCTGATGTAGCCAGTGCTGAAGAAGACCACTGATGCTGCTTTGGAAACCATCTGAACATTTCTTGAAAGCAAAATTGTTGCAAAAAGGGGAGCCAGTTCGTAGGCCTAAATTAGCTGTAATTTAGCTATGTTTCTTTGATGTAGCCAACGTAAAATAAACAAAGAAATAAATAATGATGATGATGATGATGATGATGATGATGATGATGATGATGATGATGATGATGATGATGATGATGATGATGATGAAGTTCTCTCTTTGAAGCAAAATACAATCATTTGCCTCTGTATCCAACCAAACAATTTCTTGATGGATTTTCAATGTTAAAAACCCTCTTTAGAAATCTTGAACATGTAACTTCTTGAGGGGCATTGGCAGATCTTCATTTCCAACACAGAAATAAATCAATCACCATGAAATAGTTATCACATATAGCGAAGTGCTCTCACTTTCCTGCGACGAACCTTAAATTCTCAGATATTTTAGGGAGGAATTACTGACAATATTGTTGTGCAAGCTTTACCAAGCCCTGTTAAAAGTTCATGAAATGACTTTTGGCATGGGTCGACCTGGCCTGTTGGAGAAAATTTTCTGTTAGTGATTGAAACTCAACACCAAAGAATTAAAGCAAGTACCGTAGCTAAATATTGTTATTTGCACTGCAAATTCAGAATTCTAAATACAAAACCTTTATATTGAAAATTAAGTGGATATCTGAAATATTTTGAAGATGACAAATTTGTGGCAAGGAGACGTGGAATGGGCTAAAGCTGTCTTTTCAAACCAAACTCTTAAATCACATATTTCTTTTTTACACGAAAGTATGAATTTGAGTCAGTACTAAAAGTTTCTTAAAATTATCAAATTTTTGAGTACTCAGAGTTTCTTACCACCTTCTTAAAGGTTCAGTAACAATCTTCATGTTTATCACCTTTGCCCTCGTGCAAATTTCATTTTCTTTTGCCGCCATCCTAATGTTTAGAAATTTACTCAAGAAACTTCCAAGTAATATGATATAGGAAGCGAGTGAAAATAAAATAAAAAAGCCATGGATTTCCTTTATAAAAAAAGGATTTCATAACTAAAATTTTCCTGGTGCTGGAGTTTCCCAAATTCTTGGCAATCCGAGAGTGCGTTTCTCACAAACGGTTCCTTGAAAAAAGATACATGTAAATTGCTTTCAGAAATTCTCCATTTATTTTCCATCTGATTTTACTGAATGGGACATGAGCTTAACGGAGGGGGCTCAACCCTCTAACATACCTAATCATCGATGCAGCATATCAACCAAAGGAACTGAGAATTAAATGGCTTTCTTAAAATATTCACTTGAAAGAGGATTCCATTTCAGCTGTCTTCTCCTTGCCTCAAATTTTCCATTTACTTGCTATAGGTGTATATTGGCGATCGAATTATGTATGCGAATACAGTTAGATATACAAAAATTAACTGCTTTCTGTAAAGCATTTAAAAAAGGGAAATACTACTTTTGTTTGACCGGGAAAGGATTCATAAAATGAACATTCCAGTAATTGCTGTGACCATGAGATACTGGGGGGAGGGGGGCAATTTTAAGCAATCGTGATATGGGGTAAAAAGATATTATGCTTTTTTTTTTCAAGTGAAACTTTTCATTCTTAAGCCTCCTTAACAATCAAGACCATGATACTAACTGCAAGAAACTAAACGTGAATTTCTACATGAAACAACATGGAAGAACATTCAAATTTATGTCAGAGTAAGAACGAGACTGAATATCTCTATCTTAATTAGGGAGAGTCCGTTCGATCTGAAGAGAGAATGTTACGGGCATTAGACTTCAGGTGAATATTATATCTAAGCCTAGCGAGCTGCAGTTAGATGACGAGTTAGATACGCAATTAACGAGTTCTAATAAGCAAGCATTTTATTGAATCACGGAGTTCAATGCAATTTCTGATAGCTCCGTTAGAATTTAAAGACTTGGGAGAAAGCATTTCGGTACAGATTAAGGTCACAGGGTTGATCCTTGACTCTCTTCTCTTCGAGTCCCTAATCCACAAAAATGACATTTCCCTTTATATCTATACGTATATGTATTAGTGCTTTAGCAATTCCTATTGATATTGAAATAATTTCTCTACTGTTGTGTGTACATACAGCGATATTGGAATAAAATTCAAAATAATACTCGAGTGGATTAATCGTTAAGAAAATACATACAAAGGATAGTATCATAAAATATGGCATTAAAACATGTAATTTCGAAAAATGTGAAATGAAAAGTATCCTTACGAAAAGAAGACAATTTCTGAAAGTTCGTCAAAGATTTTGTCAAGTAACAATTCCATTTCGTGAGTTTGCAGTAGACATGTTTGATCAATGATCATTCTCTTTACGGTAACGCCTTGTTGTGCAGCACAGGTGCTATTAGCACAGGTGGGCCCAGAGACGATATACAAAATTGTTGCCAGTTTCTATGGTGACAATCATCATTTCTCTATTGTCACGAAGGTTTTTCTGTACTTTTCAGGCATAATAAAGCGTGGGTTCCTTTCTTATAAGACAAGGTGCGCAAATCGTGACCAAACTTTTTAAGTACCAATCAACAGTGCTTTACTTTTACCTCGTGGCAGCTGCCGTTATTTTGACCAAAATTTCGTGGTATATGATAAACATCATCACTTTTTCTTCGCTTGTGAAACCTTTCGAACTGATCTCTCTTTCAACGGCTCAAACCCATTGCGTTTCGCGTCTTCTGGGAGTAAAGTAGGCGTTATCGCTCTGTCTTCCATTTCAAGTTGTCCTAATTTAGTTGCACTCACAAAATCCATGACTTTTTGTAAACTTGTGTCTTCATTTATCTTCTTTGACAGTTTCATCATTGCAGCTTCGTCTCCACCTACCAGTGGGTTCATCCAAGTTGATTTGCGAGTGTCTTTTAATTTGGTTCCCTTAGGCACGTAAATTTGAAATGCGATTTCGACGATCTGTGCTTTTGTGTACGAATGTTCTTTCATTACTACAACTTCTAAAACAACAAAGAAATATGAATGTAGCAAGAGATGCCAGAAAAGTGCAGCTGAAGGGTTTGCTACGTCCAACTGTCCTCGCAACTGTTTCTTAAATCCCACAAAAAACGTTGCTATAAAAAAGATTGAGAAACTATTTAGATAGACTTTTGTGATCTAAACATGCTTTAGAGCAACTGCTGAGGGCAAATTCTAGAACTATAAGACAGACTTTAACGAGAACGTTTTAATATCTAATGGCTCAAATCTTCAAAGTCTTCCAAATCTTTCAAATCTTTAAAAAGGTAGGTGTAAAATTCATTTTAATTTTTCTTTTCATTGAATTGCTTGAAAGGAACTCAGGGTACTTCTCTATTAATCTGCCGTTGAAATTTGTTTGCATCTTAATTATTTTCAAAATGGCGGCGTTTTTAATTTTTTGAAAGAATTCATAAACATTTTTGAAAAGATTAAAATCATCGTAAATCCTAAACAAATTGAGGAAAAATGACACAATCTTCAAGATAACTATACTTTAAGACGATCTACAATATGGTACAAAGCACAAATCTGTCGCTCTTCTGATTTCGGATGCAGAAATTTGATGAAATCTCACCTTCAAATATAATAGATGCCGCCATTTTGAAACAAGTCAAGATATCAAAAGAGTTCCAAGGCAGATTCACGGCAAAGTACACACAATTTCTTTCAAGCCATTTAATTAAAAGAAATATGAAATACAATTTTACACACCTTTTTAAAGATTTGGGCCCTATTTCAACATCTAATTCATACTTTCACTTTAAACAATAACGAATCATTTGTTAGCATGGGCTGTATATCTTAAAAAATCTGGTGTAGATGGGTACCAAATCTTGTTTTGATTAAATAGCTTTTAAGGAACTTCAGGTACTGTATTTCAATTTGCCGTTGATCTGGTCCCTTGGGAAGGGAAGGCCCTTTCCATATGCGGATACGGAGGTGCCATTTTGTGGTGTTTGCTTTCTCAGGCAAAATATGACTTTCAGGGCGTCATTGTTGGTAAGATCATAAATGACAACAAATTTGGGGTATCACCATTGGAAAGATCATACATTTTGGTATCATCTATAAAAAGTAATTGTTTAAGGCATTTATAGACCCATTGCTAACCATAATCCTTCGCGTTGCCAAAGTTGACTTTCGTATTATCTAAAAGTCGTTTTTGGCCTTACTTCTTTTTGTCTTGCATTTCATTTGGCGTACAAAGAATCATGGTTGAAAATGGGTTTTAACGTTACGGATTTTGTCCAAATTGCCTTTAGGCAAAGAAGCGTTCGAAACTTTTATGGCTACATGTTTTGCTCACGATGTCTATTTTCCAAAAAAGTGTCCGAAACTTTTCGTCCCAATTTTTCGTCCGAAACTTTTCGTCCCAATTTTTCGTCCGAAACTTTTCATCCCAATTTTTCGTCCGAAACTCTTCCACCCCAAACAGTTGGCTGTTAATGTAAATCTCAAACGTAAATCCAGGCTAGCATTGCATACCTTCCAGCCTCACTCCATAAGGCCCTCTAGTTACGCTCATCTTACAGAGTTGAATTGCTGTTGTTGCTGTCGCTCCACTGTTGACCAAAGCGCCATTATAAAATCAAAGAGCACAGGGAAACAAGAGACTCCAGGTAATAAGTCTACATACCTTTCAAAGCCAATGAAATTGCATCTTCAACTTCTTTGCGAGATGGATAATGCCCACATGCTTCAAAGAATTTCTTGATGTCCTCATAAGTAAAAACTCCGATATGATCTTTAGGCTTTCCTTTTGCAATGCGATCATACTCAACCTCGTATTCTACAGAAAGAGATGAAAAATATCACGGAATAGCTTTTGACTGGCAATATAAATCTGATCAGTTAAAACAGGTCAATAGGATCAAGGAAAAGTTCCCTTTACGTAAGGTAATACTGGGCGAGAAAAAGAACAAACGCCGTTTGAATGATTGAATGACCCTTGCTTCAAGGATATCACGGCAATACTACTGGCAAGTATATCATTGAAATAATGGATATAGAATCATTCGGCATCAGCTGCCGGGGGGGGGGGTAACTTAAGTTTCCATGATACGGGGTTGTGCCATTCAAAGCGCAAAACTATCACACATAAATCAGAAAATTTTCTGAAAAGTATACCCATGAATCCGGAGAATTCCTGAAAAGTATACCCATAAATCCGGAAAAGCCGAAAAAGTTCACCCATAAATGAAGTTTTGCTAAAAATCATACCCATAAATCCGGAAAATATAAAAAATCGTTGAAAACCATAACCATAAATCCGGATTCTATCATGAGAAGGTACTCTAAAAAATGGCACAACCCCCCCCCCCAGGATCAGCTGACATGGTGAAATATCTTTATCGCGAGTGGGCTACCACAATTGGAGAATTAAAATGTGCCCCTGCCTGGGATCGAACCCGAGGTCTTCGTGTCAAAAGTTTCTCCAACACTCCTAGTTTAACGTCCCTTCATATGGACAGCGAGGTGAGTTGCGAGGTAAGGCCTACGAGAGGTCACTCATCCGGAGTTTGACCTCTCTCGACCGAGCTTAACTTCAGTCACCTGGCGGAAACTGTTCAAGCCGCTCGGCCACTCACCCCGTGTGATAAATGAATCGACGATTGCTGTTAAATAAGAGCTTTGGTCTTTAAGTAACAGCATGTTAAAAAGCTTAAGTGTCAGATTACTCCCAACATGACCCTAGAAAGGAGGAGGATCCCAAGGTAATTACCAAAGGCAATTACATGAAATCTTACTATTTCTTTTCTCGATATATTCCAGTAATTCGTTAAATGCAAGTACGGCTTTTGGATCTTTGACGCCATGCCTTTCCATTATCCTTTCTAAGTGCAGCTTGTACGACTTCAAGAAGCCACCAAAATCCAAAGTTCTTTTCATCGCCTGTAAAAAGGACATGTGAATATGTTAGTGTGGCACGAGCAAAGTAGACAACAAGTGATTCTTGACACATGAATGTTTGGCCAGATTGTACCATTATCGCAGACTGATTATATTCGTCTGAGTTACCATATCGACATCAGCCATTACCACCTTACACTAGTTTTATAGGAAACCAAGGGCAGGGGCAGGTAGGTATTTTCTTAAATTTTAGGACACTTTTTGTAACCAAAAGTTTCTAAATGAGTTTCTTAAATTTTTAATGCTAAAGTGTAGAGTTATTTTAGTTTTGTTAGAAGGCTCCTAAATAACTTAGTAAAATCTAAAAAAAAGCAATAACATAAATCGCACTCAAAACATATCAAAATACTTGCTATTGCTATACAGTGTCAAAACAGTTTTGAGTGACCTAAATTACAAAACTTTCGTAACTTTTAATTCGAAAGCCATCTGCGATGGGCTAATGCTATCTGGGGGAGTCTTCCTAAATCAAAATTGACTATCCTCCGACGTCCGCAAGACAGAGCCCATTCGATTATTGATAAGGCCAGACTAAAAGACAATTGGTCTCATAATTGGTTGACCGTTGAACAACTAACAAACTTTGATCGATCAGTTATGACATACAAAATAATAAACAGGCAATGTCCCGAAAGACTTTGTGATAAATACCATCATAGGACCCAGCACTCCAACTAAGAAACAAGGAATTGCAGGGACCTACACATTTTCAAACCCAAAGAAATAATCAAGAATACGACAAGAAAAGCTTTCACTATTCGGTTCAGAAAGTTGGAACGATATTTCCATCAATATCAGAGAGCTCTCTACTCTTAGTAGATTCAAAAAGCAATTAAAAAGTTACTATACGAGCTGAAAACAACCTAAAACACGACTTCCTGGAAGAGCAGCTGCTAATAGATAGGTTTCTGTACATAATTTGGATTTAACTGCACATAGATTTACATAGGTTTCTATAGGATTTTGTATAGGTTTCTTGAAGAGTGTGACGTCCAAACCGTTCTAAATGCCATTGATTAATTATCGAACAATCGACAAACTGAAAGCAAGTTCGAAAACAACCGACTTTTAGTTGCTGATGAGGCCTCAGGAGTGAGGCAAAGGCTTCGACAAAATTAACAATGTAAGTGTGAGTGTTATAAAATAAATGGCAAATAAACAAAAACACAATTATGGTGTATATAGATTGTATCAATGTAATTAGAATATCTACTTCTTATTTTTAGTATTGTGTTTGTAAGCTGAAGGGATTTTTGTGTATAAGAATTTAAAATGAAACTTCACGTAGGCTAGTTTCTCAAGTTTCGAAAAATTGACCCTGCCATTTCCTATAAGCTCTTTCTTATTAAAAATAGAATGAGTGCACTTCAATTCAATCACAAACAGTAAACAACAATCAAAATTGGGACTGATAATCTCGCCGTAAAGAGCTTGATCAGCTGAGCCACATTTTGATGCGTCATACCAAAAAGCAGTACCTCAAAATTTTACATCAAGATACTGGGTGAGTCCGAAAAAAGCATAGCTAAAGGAATGCTGCTGCCCCCGGAATGTCACAATAATGATATTAGTTATTACGTTGTTGAATAGTCGATATGTTCAAAATCCATTTAGGAATTTTCCTGGCCAAAATTGGCCACACTCTGCCGAAGATAAAGGGAATTTTTCGAGAAACACCCCAACCTCTTGAAGAAACCTTCAAAAGCGGCCTAAAACCGCGATAAAATTCCCATACAGTTGCTGTCATAAATTCGCTCAAAGTCACTCTTTGCACCTTCAAAACCAAAAATAAGGTGAACAACAGATACAAGATTCAAGGTATTTACCTTTTGCTTTGCTTTCTGGAAATATTTACGAACCAGCCATCCACGAACATATCTAGTAAAAGCAAAAACATAATATCATATATAATAGAGTGCCATTTATTAAGGAAATAATTTCACAAAAAATCTAAATCCTTTAAAAACAAAAAGTTCAACAAAACATGAAAATTGAGAAAATTGAGAAATAAGGTATGAAGGTTCAGTTTAGCTGTCCAAGATCATACTTGAAAATGATTAAAGTAATGCATATTCTTTGATGGGTTCAGTCAAATCTGCTGCCTTCAGTTTGAAATACCCGACAGTGCAGAATATCTAGGTTTTACCTGGGGATGGCAGTCTATCATATTAAAATTGTAGTCTGTCTCAAATTATATGCCACCTGCAAATTCCCGCGAATAACAGCAATAGGGGTGTTTTGCAAAGGAATTTTGCGATATCGCGAAACTCAGGTGACATCTAATTTGAGACGGACTTTAAGTATAAGCTGATAAGTGGTCAGTTGAGCGTCACAGAAAGTAGCAACGCTATCCCCTGTGAAATATCTTCAAAACACAATCATGGGGATGATAATGCAAAGTGTTACCTTTGGATCGTTATAGCAGCAGCTTTCATTTGAGCCTTCGTAGGACCTTTGTCATGGAATAAGCTAAAGAAGACAGTAAAAACTCGTCAATCGATTGAAGCAAAATCACATTGACTTGGGCCCAGTTTAAACATCATTTTTTGCCGTGTCGAATTTAATAGATGTTGCTAAAAACTTCTCAGTGTCAATTAAATTCGACATAAAAACGATGTTTTCATCTGCCATTTTGAATAGGTAAAATAGCAGGAGTTCACCAGCTCTGTCGTATCAAACAGCAGAAAAGAACCATGTTTAAACTAGGCCTTGACGAAGCTTCAAAGTTGTCAGTTGTCAATGTTTGCTAACTGCTTTCGGCAATGTTAGATTTGCAATCTATCATGGCTCTATGTTAATGATATCTTTATTCTTCCAATTATAAATGTTGCTCGCCTCCAAATGTCAGACATATGCGGCTATACTTTGTTGTCACTTGAAGACTAAATTGAAGTCCAAAATCATAACAGATCTTTCAGCTATTCTACAAATGGTTCTGGATGGAGTGATATTCGACCGGCTCAGTTGAGTGGGGCGTTAGAGTAGAATCAATACATTTGGTGGTTTCAATCTTTGACTGAACTGCTACCGCTAAAGACAACAACATTCAATTTGATGAGATAAACGATTGTGGAGAGAGGGTCTTTGTGGAGCAAGGCTAGCGTCAGAGCCTCTATCACTGTCGTACATGGGTGGAAAGAGTGCGCAAAGCCGCAAGGCAATAAAGCAGCCTCGCAGGAGGCTGGTCTGTCGGGAAGGAAGAAAAGGGAAGGAAAGAGAGAAAGCAGAGTAGAAGCTGAATCAAATAGAAGGAAGGAAAAGAAAGGAAACTACGAAAGGAAGAATGAAGAAATGAAAGGAAAAAGGTTGTAAAAAAGTATGGAAAGAAAAAGGAGGGGAGGAAGAAGGAAGGATGGAAGGAAGATAGGATGACAAAGAAAGCAAAATTTGAAAACATTAAGACATAGGAAGGAAAAATAGAAGAAAGTCAATGTTTGGATTGTGCTCTTTACAGTTTTGTGATCCAAGGAAGCTTAAAAAGTAATTTCAGTTCCCAGAGGATTGTCGACTACGCTAAAATCTGGGACTACAGAAAGTTGACAAAACAATGGAAGGAAGAATTCTGATTTGACGTTCCTTCGCAGAAAGGCAAACATTTTTTTCAACCAGTACACATTTGAAAATTTGTCAGATTTTTTACGAAATGTACAAAATATCGCTTGATAGAGAATCCTCGTTGAATAATTAAAGGGTTTATTGTGCATAATGAATTCTAAAATTTTCGCCAGACACATGTCACAGTGTGACATGCTTGATAATAACCGAAAACGAATGTGGTGCATACATGTTTCAGTTTTCAATTAATAAGACGTCATTTTGTCATCAAAGAAATCAAATAGCTTAATTAATTATTCTATAGGAGAGTAAGTCTACTCACTCGTATATAGTTTTTGAAGCACTGACTTTATTTAATTTCTCATCTTGCTGAACTTGTAACTTTGCAAACCTACGAAAAGTAAAATCTATTGAGTAAAACTGGCAGCTATAGATAAAGTGCTTGATTCCAGATTGTAGATATTGATAAACTAAAATAAGTTTAGAAGATCGTTTTAAGTTTTTTTTCAGAGTTTTTCTTGAATTCTAAAAGAGAGGAAAAATGTCAAATTCTGAAAATATTGAAAGTTCTGAAAATTCCAACGGTAGAAATATAGAGAAATAGTTAAGGTTTCCTTGAAGCTATTCAGTTCAAGGAAATAGGCCATATAATCTTACACCAACTTCTTTAAAGATCTGGAGACTATGCTAAACACCCTGATTTGCAAATTTCGGCTTTGTTAGCCCTAGGTCCTATCCATAGCAAACATAATGAAGTACAATATAAGAAGTAAGTAATTTCAATTCAAAAGATACAGTGGATGCTAAAAAACACGACGTTTCGAGCATGTAATTGTCATCAAGTCCATGACAAGTCCATGTCTTGGCAAGGCTTGACTTGATAACGAGTACATGCTCGAAACGTCGTCTTTTAACATCTACTTTATTTTCGGTACTGAAATTACTTATCCATCATATTGTCGTTTAATTGTTATAGTACCGCACGCAACAAACGTATTTTTATATGATCAAGCACACTTACTGTTTACTGCGAGCATAGACTTTCACCTGTCTTTCATTGCCTTTCTTCTTCAGCTGTTCTTTATATGTTTTTTCCCATTCTACGCTATCAACTTGAGGTGCACGCTGGGCTAACCTCTCTTCCATGAGATATCTTCTTGTCAGAAAACCTCGCATTGACCTATGAAGAATAAATGTTGATTAGTGATTGGGATGAGTAGTTTAAAAGAATTTCACATTGTATGCTTGAGGAAATTCACGTGGCAGTCCTGAATTGTGGAAATTTCCCACCCACCCCACTCAAGTTATTCCTGAATGTTTTAGCATTCGAAACGAGCTTGCTCTGTGAATGGGCAGTTTTGTAAAACCACGCCTAACAGAGCATCCGTCCTTCTATAATTTAACCAATGAACTGCACAGTTAGCTCTTTCTTGTCAATTAGTAAAACAACATCTGTGACCTTCTCGACTGTGGACACCCACGGAAGAAACAGATCCCATTACGAAGAAGAAGGGTCGGTTTCGAAATTCTTAACTCAGCACTGCTTTGGAACTGCAAATTCTCAACCAGGTTTGTAGACATGAAATGCTCGAAAATAGAGTACAATGAGCATATGTCACACGCATAAATACCGCGAAACAAAGGGGTTGCTAAGTTGCTATGTGAATAAAACACAAATAGGCGCCATTAAAACTTCCATATGCCATATGCTTCCTAGGTGTTTACCTTGTTGCGTTTAAGTCGTCTGGCATCTACTTTAATATCTTTCCATGCCTACAGTAATAACAATTACATTACATGTATAAGCTCGCGTTATTCTCTTGAGATGATAAGGCCCCCCGGTTCCTCCGGAATGATTTTGCGCGGTAGGGAAGGATTTAGAGGTTAACAAATGATAAAGTGCATTCATGTCATCGCTATAGCGCATAAATTCTAGGGAATCTAATCGTTGTTTGGGGCCATTATTTGATGAATTTTCGAAAGAACTTTCTCAAAAAATCCCTCATAACATCGAAACTGAGTGGCCCATTTTAGCCATGCATTTTGTAAATTAATGAAACATGCTAGGAATTCCGCAAGACATTAAAAGAATATCATTGCTTTGCTATTTAGAGAACAATAGCCTTGTAAACAGAGCATAGGGCTCAAATCTTTAAACAGGTGTCGGTGTAAGAGTTTATTACCTGACAGTTTCCTTTCAAAGTTTCCTGACAATTTTACACCCAGCTGTTTAAAAATTCGAAAGATTTGCGCCCTATGCTTGTAAACAGCACGTGTTTCGTTCTGACTCACCCGGTACGTCAGTCGTTCCTAAGGCCTGTTTATATGAGGCGAGCCAGCCCGCTTGACAGGGCTAGCTCGCCTGGGCGGGATGATTTTAGTTTGTGTTTATATGAGTGAAAACTATCCCGGCCAGACGGGCTGGCCTCGTACTGCTGCATGTTATGACGTATCAAGGGATTTTGAAAGACAATGGCCAGACAAAGACTTTGAAATTAAACAATGTAGTCTCGCCTGCGCAAATCAAATATATTCACCTCGGTCAACCGGGCCAGCCCGCCTGACGCTGTTTATATGAGCTCGCCTCACCGGGATCCCGCCTACCCAATTCACAGATCTCGGCTGACCGGGCTGGCCCGCTGCTCATATAAACACAACTTTATTCAACAAAGGATGTCTTTCTTCACTCAGATCTCACCTAGGTGAGCCAGCCCAGTTAGACGGGCTGGCCCGCCTCATATGAACAGGCCCCTAAACAAACGCGCTGTTCGTTCCAAAACTTGATCACAGAAAAATAGCAAATTCAAGCGAAAAGTTTTACTTTTGAAGAGTAACAGCAGCCTTTCTTTGTCTTTCTTTCTCCCTTTCTTGTAATTCACGCGCATAATTGCGGGCCATGTGTCCCCGAAAGATTCTAGTAAAAAATTAAAAAATTGCTGAGAAAAATGCTCAATAGTTGAAGAAGAAAGGTAGATTGAAAATCGAGAAGCTTTCTTTGTCGTTCCTTTGTGTTATTTTGTTCTGAATTAAGGCTAAACACAATTGCAATTTTCAAAACCACATCCTTCGTAATCGCACTTTCCAACTTGACAGCGCTGTCTTACCGATGAGCAATACTATTAACCATTTTAAAAACGCAGAAAACATCTAAAAATAACGCTAGAACCCTGGCTTTGAAAATTTACTTTAGATTTTACATTGCTGGAGAGCAAAAGTGCTGTTTTTGAAGCAACCACTTATTTTGTCTTTCCTTTTCCATAAATCAGCAACCACTTGTCAGATTAACTGAAACAAGGTCTCAAGCTCTAAGCTGAAGCCTGACCTATGCAGCTGTGTAGCAAAAGGGACGAGTACAGCGGGTACCCGCAAGTAATAAACCACTTTTTAAATTGAGGCCTGTTAAAGTTTCTTATTTAAAGAGACCGTTTCATGGTCAGGGTCAAAGTTTCTTTTATACTGGTACCGTCAAGTCAAGGTATATGACAGAAGCGTACATGCATGTGTATCGAACACTACTGGTACATTTTACATTTTGACCATGTTAATTTTTTGTTGTGTGAATCTTTAATTTTGAAAACCTTCATTCTGCTGTGAGAATGTTACATTATACATTTATGGGAATATGTTTTGCCATGTAGGACCAAACTATGAAAAACCTGAAAATAAGAAACTTTTAAATTTCAGAGCTAAAATTGTTCCTTATTAAAGGAGCCCCTTTTGAAGAAAATGAGGCCTGTTTCTTATAGAAGGGGGTTTCTTATTTGCGGGTACTTACTGTAAAGCTACGGCTATTGCTCCCAAACTGTGATAACTTTGAAACGGATAGAAACCGTACCAGTACAATGGAAGCATTTCCTAAGACATTTTCTAAGATCGTTTGAATACGAGCTGAGAATCGTCTTACCCTAAGTGATATGGGTCACTCATGTGAAAAAGTCCTTACAGGGCAAAAACGAACGTGGTGCTCAGTTTTCATTGACGACGACTTCGTTCGCCCGTCCACGGTTTCGGTTTAGATTTCTTTACATTTGCCAAATAATGGAGTCTGTGATGCTAAGTAAATTTGGTATACCTTTGTATGTCCACTGCTGCATTTGTAAGCTTTTGAATTATAAAGTCTTCTTCCAACGAGGGCTAAAAAAAGAGAACAGATATATTCATTAGATGTAAGGCGTATTAGTGTGAACATAGTCATGGTGTAAATGTCAACTCACTTTTGATCATGTTCATTGTTTTCCAGAATAAACATTTTGACGAAACTCGCTCATAGCTCAAGAAACGAAAGACTAAAAATTTACAAAAATCTTAGAGCCTAATTCTGGATTTTCGCCAAAGATTAATTAAACAATCGTCAAAATCGGTGAGATTCACAATTTATTGTGGCCTGTCAAAAATGGATCATTTTTCGGCGCACCTGGTATTCAAATCAATGATAATTGTGCAGTAGGACCTCTGACCTGATAGCAAAGGCAAGGTGTCTTGAGCGGTGGAGACAGGGGAAAGGGGTGGAATGCCACCAGAAGTACATTTGTCGGAAATTTTACTATTCCTGTCGGATTTTTTGTAATTTTACAGGTTCGCCTTTGAAAGATTTTGTTGGAGAAACGATGCATTGAACATGACTTCATTGACATTCGAAGATAAGTAACGACATGAATTGGAGTCTCGAACATATTTTTGCTACATATTCACTTATTTTGAAGGTTGATATGNCAAAAATGGATCATCTTTTGGCGCACCTGGTATTTAAATCAATAATATTTGTGCAGTAGGACCTCTGACCTGATAGCAAAGGCAAGGTGTCTTGAGCGGTGGAGACAGTGGAAAGGGGTGGAATGCCATCAGAAATACATTTGTCGGAAATTTTACTATTCCTGTCGGATTTTTTGTAATTTTACAGGTTCGCCTTTGAAAGATTTTGTTGGAGAAACGATGCATTGAACATGATTTCATTGACATTCGAAGATAAATAACGACATGAATTTAGAGTCTCGAACATATTTTTGCTACATATTCACTTATTTTGAAGGTTGATATGTTGGATCGCCAATTAATTCTATATTGTTGCTATCGAAGGTGCACATCAATCATTTCATGCATGAATGAAACCACGTTGTAACTGATGTTCCTACAACTGGTATTATTGATGCTTCGGTGTGTATTTTGCCGTCAGAAAGTTTAGATCCCCCCCAAAGAATAAATGGTTAGTGTTTGCCCTGACCAGCTTACATATTGCAAATAAAATATCAACTTACATTATCATCAAAACAGTAATGTGAGAATTTCTTGATATCAAAACCTTCCACTGCCTCATCATTCCCCTTCTTTGAATGCCTTTGAGTAGATTGCCGTGAACGCGCAGAACTAACTCTGGAAGACGCTTTCGAGCATGCTGAATTTGGTCTACTTAGGTTCTGGTATGAAGCTCCTCTGCTATTTGGCCTCCCGGGTTGATGATTGTCTTGACCAATTGGGGTTTGAAGTTGCGTTGAAGTTGAGTTGCTGTTATTGGACAGTGATTTAGCATTCGTCGCTTGTTTTGACTTCGGTCCCACTTGCACAGCATGTCCTTCGGCTTTTAATGGGTAGAATCCACCTAACGGGAACATATTCATCATAAATAAGACCACACATAAATCAGGATTTTCAAAGGATAGTTGAAATTAATAATTTCTCATCAGTTACTGACTTCTATATATTCTATGGAGAAATATTCAAATAGTATTTGCTGTAGTCTTTTAGTCTTATTTAAAAATAGCCTTAAATAACGGACTCATCATATTAAACCCATAAACGCAACAAAAACACCAAAATCAGTAGAAAGAAGACTATTAACTCCTGTAAAAGAAACAATAACCAAAATAAGCCTGTAACAAGAGCAAAACTGTTAAATTACTGCAAACTGTTAGGACCGTTGGTCTTTTAGATTTGATAGAAAACAAATCTTTGATTTGAGAAGCCAGGCAAGATCTAGCTTGTGAAGTAGTTTTGGGTCACTACGTGGATAAAATAATTTTCATCGGCTAACAGATATCATCCTCAGCAACCAAAGCGAGTACCTGAAATTTTTCTCCGAAGAGGTTCACCTACCAACATAGGTTCAAACTCTTTTAAACAGTGTAAAAATTTGGGTGTAAAATTATATGTTTTATTTCTTTGAATCGAATTGCTGGAAAGAAATTTGAGCTACTTTTCGATAATTCTACCCTTTGACTTTTCAGAAATCTTGAATATTTTTGAAATTGCAGCATATTTTATCTTTCAACTCATTTGAGGACGTAAGGTCATCAGGTTTCTAAATCATAAGCCAGAAGCGTGACAGACTTTTGTTTGATACCATATTGTGGACATTCATAAACAATGGTTTTTATGAAAACCATTCTGCGTTTCCTAAAACTTTAGAAATTATGATGGCTTTAAGTCCTTTTAGATTTTTCCTTGAATTCATAAAAAGAAGAAAACATCCTAATTCATAAAATATTGAAAATTTTAGAAAGTTCCAATAGTAGAATTATAGCAAAATAGTTAAGGTTTCTTTAAAGCCATTCAGCTCAAAGAAATACGTCATGGAATTTTACACCAACTTTTTAAAGATGTGGAACCTTATGCTCAACCTAGACTCAATACATGTGGTAGTTTCGCTTTTTGTCCAAACTGATACCGCTAAAACTACGACTCATTTCCCTACACTTGCAGAACAGATTAGCCTTGTACTGATTCAATAGCATCATTATGTTCTAAAAAGTTGGACCTAAATCACCTGCTTTTTTTCTCACAACCACTGAGCCTAAAACGCCACAAAAAGCAGTTTTCCAGCACTGCTGTACCATAAAACTAGCTATCAGTACTTAGATGAATAGTTCTTCAAGCCATAAATGCAAAACCGCCTTCCTCTAAGCCATATTCTGATCAGCACACGACAGCGACGAAAAACTGTCACCGATCGACATTTTTTCCGGTTTTACAGCTCTGGGGAAACAAGGCCCTAACTAGAGCAACAACAACAACAACAACAACATTCATTCAATGAGATTATAGCAAGTTAAGGGTCCTTGTGGAATGCGGCTTTGCTAAACTTACCGTTATACTGGTCCAGCCAATCTAATTTGGAATTATCTTGATAATAGGTGTCATGGCTCTCCGTTAAATTTCGGTTTTGTGGAGGATATGTTTTATTCAATCGTGCTAATTCCAAGTCTCCGTCTCTGGCTCTGTCGTCGGCAAAGATATACAATGGTTGTGAGTGACTTGGCAGGTCAACATCAATCTGTTTCACATGGTATCTTGGCCTACAACGGAAACAAATGTAAAGATGAATGATAGGTCTGCAAGCATACAACGAATAGGCCACTCCGCAGTAAAATGCGAAGGCGCTCAACGCTATGCACCATGGGATCATGTGTGGTTTTACACACGAAAGCACTAAAACTCATCTTTAGAGTGAGTTTGTTGCTCTTCCTCAACTCTGGGATAGAAGAGGCCGTTCTGCAACTCACTCGGCTATTCGAAAACAATAGCAAACATAAATTATTTCTCGAAAACAATGTAATCTTGTCACGAAGCAAGGACCATTACAGTGTTGCTTTGTTGTTTGGAATCGAGGTCGCACAATCAATGTTACCAACTAGGTACCTAGCCCACCGTAAATCCATAATGGCTGCTAATGTGTCCACTTTTGTGACAGATTTGCACAAAATGTTCCAGGGTCTTCATTTGGCTTCGTGATCCGTGTTTAACACATGAACTCCATGGGAACGAGGTNGTCGCACAATCAATGTTACCAACTAGGTACCTAGCCCACCGTAAATCCATAATGGCTGCTAATGTGTCCACTTTTGTGACAGATTTGCACAAAATGTTCCAGGGTCTTCATTTGGCTTCGTGATCCGTGTTTAACACATGAACTCCATGGGAACGAGGTTGAAAAACACTAGCATCGACGATTATTCGAAAATTTTGAGTTCTGATTCGAATTCCATTTCGAAGCCCCTATGTGGCACAGGAATGCAACGCAAAATAGCACCTTCGCATTTGACTGTGGAATGTGCTTTATTGAGAGCAATCTAGAATTTCGACTGCCATCTTTCAACAGGGTGTAGGGTGTCCCAAAAAAGTACTACTGTTTTAAGTATCCCCAAAACTCGATCATCTAACCGGTGATAAAATGTTCTGTTTGATTTGTTTTGTTAATGACCACAGCATACTTAGATATGTTAAAAAACATATTTTCGATGCTTAAAACTTAAAAATTACACGTTGAAAATCATATTTTCAGATTTATTGTTAAGGCAACTAAGTCAATCTTGCCTGATAGCCAACATTTTCAGACACAATCGCCCCTCAGTGTTGGTTATATTTCAGATTTGTGGCAATCAAGCAGGACTCGATTCTTTCCAATACTCCATCCAATACTCAAGCTGCTATGATTTTGACATGCCTAAACTTTGCCGCACATCGTACAGGATGCGATACCAGCCCAGGCCCCACAATAGACCTTTTAGCTATTCTGACAAAATGAGAATCTAACAATATTTTGCTACATATTATTGAATTTCCTCTTTGCACAATAGTGATTGAAGCTCTGACGCCATTCGATCGAGCCTCCCGTATAAAATGTATCAAAATAACGCCCGATCAAGGCTCTTTTGTAGAATAGCTTCATGGTCTGTTAAAGCTTAAATTGAATTGAGTCGAATCGTTGTTCACGTAGCTACTGAAATGTATATCAGTTCACGCGGAGGAGCAACTCTACAGCTTAACCAATGAGTCCAACGCGACGCAACGAAGGCGTACAACAATCAGACGTAATATCATAAGGCAGCTATTAATCTGACGTCATAAACCTTTTTAAGCCGTAATGCAGAGAACAGAAACTTCAGTCGAAGGTTTAAACAACAAACAAGGAGGAGTGCCAGTATTTTCTGCTCATAGTTAATCGATTTTATTCAATATACTAAATCGCTAGTTTTACGATATTTGCCAAGATAGGCAACCTGTTCCCTTGCTTCAAGAATAAGTCCATTAGAGTTGCCGATCTAATTGAGCACAAGCAACCTGGGGGTAGCAATGCAGCGGCATCGAAGGAAAGCTACCAGAGTTTTGTGGAAAAATTTAAAACATGATCAAATATGTTCGTTGCTAGAAGCTTTGCAGCTGCTAATTCAATTGAAATGGATCAAAAATCGCATGGAAAGAGACAAAAAATCCATCTCCACCTAAAAACGCAAAGGTTGACCCAATAGAGGTAAGCAGATTACTTTTAGTGTAGATTTGCCCCAAGTCAATTTCCTGAAGTCAGTGGCCGAATAGCCTGTGTGCAGACTCGACTGACTTGCTTTCATAGAGGTTAAGAAACCAATTGAGTCTGCACGCAGGCTAGTGGCCGAGCGGCTTATATAGTTCCGTTAAGCCTAAAAAACCTTAAAGTAAAACTGTCAATCAGCAAGACGAGAAAAATAATGAATTGAATAAGATATTGAACATATGAATGAACCAATAAACGAACAAAGAGATTTAATGGAACGATCAGCGATTAAATAATTTCTATACAGTGTGAGAAAGAAAGAACGAATGAAGAAATTAATGAATAGTTAGGGAATGAACTACATGATATCAAATTCTCTCTTTCAAAGGACGCCGGGATTCTGAGCGCCAATCCCCCATATATTGTGTCGAAAGCAAAGGCGGAACACTCTTTGCAAACCTTGAAGGCAAGAAAGGCAAATAAATTAGCGTTATTATGAGGGAAAAAGATAAAAGGAAGAAATAATGCAGACATGGGTAAATAAGAAAAGATACCAAAATGAAATTCTTTCAAGCACAATAGACATTGCTTAAATATTGATCGTTTGATTGCATTATTCAGTAGTTCAGTTAGTATGGTTCATTTCGTAGTTTATTTGTTTTAACCCTTGTTTATGCATTGTTTTTTTATATTTTCATGTCATGTCTTCTCTTTTTAACATGTATATTAATACGTCTATTCATCTATCTTTCCACTCTTAGCATAGCCAATTTGCTTTACCAAGGCATTTAGCTTGCATGGCGTATTCTGCCTTTGCGTATTCATTCCCTTTATCTTTTATTCCATTATTCTTCAAGTCATTAGTTCTTTTGTGTATTAATTCATACATTCCTTAGTTCATTCCATCACTTGTTGGTTCAGTTGTTCAGTCATTCATTCATCCATCCACCCATCCGTCCACCCATTCATTCATTCATTCATTCATTCATTCATTCATTCATTCATTCATGCATTCATTTCTTTCATTCGTTCAGTTTTCATCCATTTGTTAGTTGCTTTGATTTATTCATTCATCTGTTCATTCATTTCTTCTTAATTTCTTTCTCCAAGCATTGTAAATTTTCTTGGGATTCATTGACAGGCTTATTTCACTGTTCATTTATTCAGTCCTTTGTCAATGTGTTGTTTTTCATCGTAAAAATTATAACGAAATGTCAGGCGTGCATAAACATGGGAACGTGGGAACAAAGTTCCCAGGCAGCTTTTTCCGAAGCAATATTTTGCAGGCAGTTTTTCTAAAATAGTTTTTGATGAAATGTAATTGCAGTAAGATTACGAATAATAGCAAACAAATGGTACACATTGCTTATGTTCTGCTGTTGAATATATGATTAATCGTTTCTTTGCTCCATGTGTAAAAACTGTTTGATACCTGCATTATTACTGGTTCTGGTAATAGGCTTTTCTACCCTAGCTGTACAAAATTGATATGCAGGCAGGTTTTCAGAGAATTTCTACCGCTCCCAGGCAGGTTTGAACATCATGCACGCCTGCGAAATGTATGCATGGTTAGGGAATGAAGAAATGGAGAAACTCCAACCTTTGGAAAAAATAGGTAATCAAGCGGAAATCAGCCATTAACTTTGATTACCCCCCAGCGCCGGTTAGGGAATGAACAATTTGATATCAGATCAATCTCTCTCTTTCTAAACAGATCGAGATTCAAAGCAGCAACCCCCCTCAATTTTGACCAAGGGAAAGTCCGCCGAACGTCCTCTTTGGAAAGGGCTTCTAATATCAGGTGACCTGGTGTTGGAAACCCTGTCCACTGAGGACGCTCGAGCAGCAAACGAGGACCAAATTGAATTGCAAGGGGGCAATGATCTCACTAATGAACACAGCTAACCTGTCGTGAAGTTAGCAACAGTTAAAGACGAGAATGGATGTGTTCGGTGGTCAAGATTTGATGATGATAAGCCAGCGTTTTTGTGTTCAGCTGCATTTTCAATGTTGCTGAATATGAGAATGCTGGCTTTTCGCAAACCAGAAACATCTGTATGACCTGGTGTTGGAAGCCCTGTACATTGAGAACGTTCGAGAAGCAAACGAGGATCAAATTGAATTGCAAGGAGGCAATGATTTCACTAATGAACACAGCAAACCTGTTGTGAAACAAGCAACAGTTACAGACGAGAATGGATGTGTTCGGTGGTCAAGATTTGATGATGATAAGCCAGCGTTTTTGTGTTCAGCTTCATTTTCAATGTTGCTGAATATGAGAATGCTGGCTTTTCGCAAACCAGAAACATCTGTATGACCTGGTGTTGGAAGCCCTGTACATTGAGAACGTTCGAGAAGCAAACGAGGATCAAATTGAATTGCAAGGAGGCAATGATTTCACTAATGAACACAGCAAACCTGTTGTGAAACAAGCAACAGTTACAGACGAGAATGGATGTGTTCGGTGGTCAAGATTTGATGATGATAAGCCAGCGTTTTTGTGTTCAGCTTCATTTTCAATGTTGCTGAATATGAGAATGCTGGCTTTTCGCAAACCAGAAACATCTGTATGACCTGGTGTTGGAAGCCCTGTACATTGAGAACGGTCGAGAAGCAAACGAGGATCAAATTGAATTGCAAGGAGGCAATGATTTCACTAATGAACACAGCAAACCTGTTGTGAAACAAGCAACAGTTACAGACGAGAATGGATGTGTTCGGTGGTCAAGATTTGATGATGATAAGCCAGCGTTTTTGTGTTCAGCTTCATTTTCAATGTTGCTGAATATGAGAATGCTGGCTTTTCGCAAACCAGAAACATCTGTATGACCTGGTGTTGGAAGCCCTGTACATTGAGAACGGTCGAGAAGCAAACGAGGATCAAATTGAATTGCAAGGAGGCAATGATTTCACTAATGAACACAGCAAACCTGTTGTGAAACAAGCAACAGTTACAGACGAGAATGGATGTGTTCGGTGGTCAAGATTTGATGATGATAAGCCAGCGTTTTTGTGTTCAGCTTCATTTTCAATGTTGTGATTATGAGAATGCTGGCTTTTCGCAAACCAGAAACATCTGTATGACCTGGTGTTGGAAGCCCTGTACATTGAGAACGTTCGAGAAGCAAACGAGGATCAAATTGAATTGCAAGGAGGCAATGATTTCACTAATGAACACAGCAAACCTGTTGTGAAACAAGCAACAGTTACAGACGAGAATGGATGTGTTCGGTGGTCAAGATTTTATGATAAGCCAGCGTTTTTGTGTTCAGCTGCATTTTCAATGTTGCTGAATATGAGAAGGCTGGCTTATCACGAAGCAGAAACATCTATATCTTTGCCTTGATAATGGACTTGATAATGATCTTGACTGCACCCGAATATGAAAAGGCTGGCTTATCACGAACCAGAAACATCTATATCTTTGCCACAAATTGAGTAGGCTATTATAACACCAACACACGGCATGCGTTGGTGTTGTACTCGATTTGTGGCAACGTCCAGAAAATCAAAGAAGTATGTTTCTTGGGGTCAATACCAACATTAAACAGCACGAAACAGTTCCTTTAAAACCAAGTGCCGCATATAGCAGGTACATGGTGGAAGAAGTTAAGCAGAACGAATACCAGTCAGGCAAGCAAGGAAGGCGTCCTGTCTTTGATAAAGAGTGGCTGGTCAAGTCAACGAGTGCTGATCCCCCTCATCTAGAAACAGTTCACTGCTTTTGGCGAGTGGAACTGAAGATCTTTGCCAAAGTTCTCGAAGAATTTCAGCCCAGTAATGCAAGATGATTCTGAATCTGATTTCAACACTGATCGTACAACACCAGTAGAAGGGCCTTCGAAAACTAAGTGGTCCACTAGTTCTTTCGTGTGTTCATTTATACATTCCTTAATTCATTCCATCACTTGTTGGTTCATTTGTTCAGTCAGTCAGTCATTCATTCATTAATTAATTCATCCATTCATTCATTCATTTCCTTCATTCATTTACTTTTCATCCCTTGGTTATTTGCTTCGATTTCTTCATTCATATGTTCATTCATTTCATCTTAACTTCTTTCTCCAAGCATTGTAGATTTTCTTGGGATTCATTGACAGGCTTATTTCACTGTTATTTATTCAGTCCTTTGTCAATGTGTTGTTTTTATCTTTAAAATGATAACGAAATGTATGCATGGTTCAAGAGAAACTCCAAACTCTGGGAAAAAATAGGTAATCAAAGCGGTAATCAGCGATTACCTTGATTACCCCTTAACGCCGGTTAGGGAATGAACAATTTGATATCAGATCAATCTCTCTCTTTCTAAACAGATCGAGATTCAAAGCAGCAACCCCCTCAATTTTGACCAAGGGAAAGTCCGCCGAACGTCCTCTTTGGAAAGGGCTTCTACTACCAGGTGACCTGGTATTGGAAACCCTGTCCACTGAGGAAGTTTGAGAAGCAAACGAGGACCAAATTGAATTGCAAGGAGGCAATGATTTCACTAATGAACACAGCAAAACCTGTCGTGAAACTAGCAACAGTTAAAGACGAGAATGGATGTGTTCGGTGGTCATGATTTGATGATAAGCCAGCTTTTTCGTGTTCAGCTACAGTTTGAATGCACCCGAATATGAAAAGGCTGGCTTATCACGAACCATAAACATCTATATGACCTGGTGTTGGAAACACTGTACATTGAGAACGTTTGAGAAGCAAACGAGGACCAAATTGAATTGCAAGGAGGCAATGATTTCACTAATGAACACAGCTAACCTGTCGTGAAAATAGCAACAGTTAAAGACGAGAATGGATGTGTTCGGTGGTCAAGATTTTATGATAAGCCAGCGTTTTTGTGTTCAGCTGCATTTTCAATGTTGCTGAATATGAGAATGCTGGCTTTTCGCGAACCATAAACATCTATATGACCTGGTGTTGGAAACACTGTACATTGAGAACGTTTGAGAAGCAAACGAGGACCAAATTGAATTGCAAGGAGGCAATGATTTCACTAATGAACACAGCAAATCTGTCGTGAAACAAGCAACAGTTACAGACGAGAATGGATGTGTTCAGTGGTCAAGATATGATGATGATAAGCCAGCGTTTTTGTGTTCAGCTGCATTTTCAACGTAGCTGAATATGAGAACGCTGGTGTTTCGCGAACCATAAACATCTGTATGACCTGGTGTTGGAAACCCTGTACATTGAGAACGTTTGAGAAGCAAACGAGGACCAAATTGAATTGCAAGGAGGCAATGATTTCACTAATGAACACAGCAAATCTGTCGTGAAACAAGCA
>REGL01000807.1:14711-30080 GCA_004194395.1 Aurelia aurita complex sp. Pacific | reverse complement strand
AGACAGGAAACAGGAAGGAAAGAAAAAGGAGAGGAGAAAGAAAGAAGGATGGATAGAAAGAAGCTAGGATGACAAAGAAAAACACGTATTGAAAATATGAAGAGAACAGGAAGGAATAAAGGAGTAATGAATAGAAGAAGATCAATGTTTGGATCTGTTTAGTTACAATTTTGTGATCCAAGGAAGCTTTCACGAGTAATTTCCGTTCCTAGTGGCTCATCAATTACACTGTATACAGTATTGCAAATCAACTGGTGAAGGTGAAGGTGAAGTTGCGTTTTTCAGCGCCAAGCGCTGGGATCGCAGAAATAGAGCAGACCTAATCGAGTCCGCGACCCCTGTCATGACGCTTAAGTGATGGGGTCCTACCGGGTACCGAACCCACTCCGCCTGACTGTTCTGGCTGCAAAGTCAGAGGATTACACCACTGCGCCACAACTGAAATCTGGAACAACAGAAAATCAATAAAAAAATAGAAGGAAGAATTCTGGTTTGATTTTCCTTCGCAAGAAGGCAAATATTCTTTCCACCACTGGCGTCGGGAGTCAAAGGTAGCTGGGAAAGAGGGTGAAGGTTTCTCCTATGTTCTATGCAGTTGAAATCGAAACTTTCAACCTATCTTTCAACTCATTTGAACCCTGACCTGACATCTGATAGGAAACAGAATCTAGTATAGTATCCATTAATTTCTAATTGTTTCGTAATGTGTCTGTATACAGTTTAATGTTTCATGTTTTTATATATTGGCCATGGGGTAGTCATTGTATTTCGCACCCCATGGTATCATACCTGCAGTATTGTATAGTAATTTAGATAGGTATAGTAGAATGTAAGATTATTGTAAAATTATATATTTGAATAAAAAAAAAATCGCAAGTCGGGAATGGTCTATCTGATGATGCAGTCTTGACAATGGCAATTACGATTCCGATGATAAATACGTTTGAAAAGAAACAGACAAAGAAGCATCGGGGATAATCTGAGAAAGGCTTGAAATGAAAGATATAAGGAAACATCAAGGGCAACAGAGAACCGGTGCTGGATAGCATAGGTTCCAAATCTTTATCTCGGCGTAAAAAGGCGGGTGTAAAATTCAGTGACCTATGTCTTCTGTTTGAAAGACTTGAAAGAAACTTCAGATACTTATCTATAATTCTACCGTTGGACTTTTCAGAAATTTTGAATATTTTTGGAAATTACAGCGTATCTTACATTTCAACTCATTTGAGGATGTGACGTAATCAAATTTCTAAATCATAAACCAGATGAGTGACATACTTTGCTTGACACCATATTGTAGGCATTCATAAACTATGGTTTTCTTCGAAATTACTCCACGTTACATCAAACAGTTTAGAAATTACGATGGTTTTAAGTTTTTTTGAAAATTTTTCTTGAATTCTTGAAATAGAAGAAAATCACTATAATTCTGAAAATATTGAAGATTTCCGAACAGTCCAACGGTAGAATTATAGAGAAATAGCTAAAGTTTCTTTGAAGTAATTCAGTTCAAAGAAACACGTCACTCAATTTCACATCAGCCTTTTTCAAGATTTGGAACCTATGCTGTGCTGGATGCACCAACGAAAAGGAAAGCACAGAGCACATAATGAAGTTTAAAGATATATCCAAGATGATAGGAATAACAGGAATTATGATGTGGAGAAATAGAAAGACAGAAGAACTAAAGAAATAACAAAATACAGCAACAAGTATACAGAAAAGAGAACAGAAAAGAGTATTAACTGGGAAAAAAGTATTGTATGAGAGCCTCGCACCGTCTCGAAAGAGGCTGCGCTTGCCCGTTGCGGCAAAGAGGGCGCCGTGCCGATTCAAAGATTCACAGACAAATTGCTACCATTATACATACAGCTGAAATGCACATGATAAATTTGACATACCTTGAATTTTCAGAGCTTCCGGATGAATAGCCTATGACGAAAAAAAATGTATCAGGTCAATAGGATTCAAGACAAACGGGTACTGAAATAAAAATGAACATAAATATATAATATCACATCGTGTTTACGTATCGGGTGTCCCAAAAAGTACGCAATCTTCGATTTTCTTTTTGGCAAGTACATCGAAATATAAATTATTTCCCTGGCATAGCTAATCTTGTTATTGGTTTTAAAATTAGCAAATTTAGCTCTTTTTAGGGCTGCCTGGTTTTGAAGCATGCTGCAAAAAGCACTCATGAGTACCAGATTAATTTCTCTATTTGCATAAGCAAAAGCTTCTAGTATGGTCACCAATACAAAAGAGAAACGCCAACTATCATTGTTAGACTTGAAGAATATTGAAAAGTCGCATAATAATGGCAAGATTACGATGTTGCTTAAAACTATAGCTCAGAATAAGGTTTTTCAAAGCGTCATTTTATACCCTGCAAGACAGTTTTAGCAAAAGCTAAGATTCTTAGTTTCTTACAAAATCTGTACGTGTATTGATAACAAAAGCTGCTTGACTTTCTCACTTATTCATTACATGAAACCAATAGAATAAATCAAAACAGATCCAAAGAAACGCACTTGATTCCTTCTCTAATGATCTTGTCAGCTTCATATATCTCAAATCTTCTGGTGACTGATTTTCGGCATCTTGCGAGGCAACCCACATGGGAACAGCACTGCTTTGTCCAGTCATTCTTTCACTAAAAGATGACAAAAGAAAATCCAATCCAACTGCTTGCATGAAGGAAACACCTTATTTTACACGCTGATGAAACACAAAAATAAGACCACAAGATTTCAACCACAATGATTCTTGACAATGTGCAGCTTAACATTCAAAATTATAAAGCTTAAAAACGGATTCCTTTGCTGGATTTCGCAATCTTCCAGAAAAGTATCTTTTTTTAATCGCCAATGTAGATGAAGATTTAATAACAAATTGCAAAATCAATTATTCAAACTTTCACTCGATGGAAACTGATTGTCTCAACAGGTATAAAATATATGTTAAGTTGATGTTATTTAATAATATTCACTTTATTAAATTGACTTGTCGAGAAGTATGTACCTGATATGAAATTCGCGTCCTTAATCAAGAAATGAGTTTCATGTCCGGTCTCAAATAAAGGGCCTCTTACCCTGGTCTGTATCCTGTATATCTACGAGGGTCATTCATAAATTTTACGGTGACAAATATAATACCCTGATCTGCGTCCTGATGCCCCAAGATGCTTGATAATCATGGATGATGCCAATGCCTTTGTATTCATAAAACGAGGATCTTTGTTTTGCAGCAAGTTTTCAGATGATGATGCTGCTTTTGACTTCGGCTTTGGTTTGTCTGAACGCCCACCACCATTGTATGGTCTACGAATGAAGGAAGCCATAAATCAATTGATAAATCAAGCAATCAATAAGTCTATTAGTCTATCAATTAACGAATCGATCGATCAATCAATCAATCAATCAATCAAGCAAGCAATCAATCAATCACTAACATAATTAATCAATAGACCGCTCGGCTGTCATGTACAAAAGTCGGGGTCGAACGATATTTTTACACATTTCATAAAAAATCTGAGGAAGTTTCACATGTGAATAATGCCTCTAACTCGAAGTCTTCATATATAAATGTTTAAAAATGTGGTTCGATCAAAACACTTTAGTAGATTAGATAAAAGGCTGCTTCATTGTTGTAACCATAGAGTTATGCGGGTGATAAGTGTAGAAGGTAAGCATTTGTAGTATGCAATCATTATGAGTTAAAATCGATTCAAATAAGTAATAACAGTGAAGCGTGTGGCGATGTATGATGAATAGCAAAAATAACTGATTACTCATAAAGAATAATACTTCTATCGCCACTACTGACGAAGGGCACGGCCCGATACGTTTAGTTTCATTTTTCTATGGCGATAGAAGTATTATTTTTGATGAGTAATCAGTTATGTTTGCTATTATGAGTTAAATATGGATAGATAAACAGAATGGAGGAATGCTACTTTTAAAGTAAACTTTGGAACCTGTGCGGTGCTGAAATTATCGAGATAGCCTGTATTGCTATTTTGTCGATCTACCAAATTTGACAAAAAAACTATTACTGGGTTCCGGTCCTATTCTGTAATTGGGATCGAAATTGTGTTATTTGGGATCGAGGTGCAGTTAATGAGCGCAGACATGGAGACAGCAAATTACGATGTTGTGTGACGATATCATACACTGACGGACGAGAGAATTTACATGCTACGAGAGCTTAAAGGGGCTCCGTCGCCAAACTGTAAAAAATCTGATAACACCGCACGTGGCCATTGTTCTCCATTGCCTTCTGCAGTTTATTTGGTGGCTTCACCCAAGCCATAACAAAATGCTCGTTAAAAATCCACTTACATCCAAGCAATCGTAAGAGATATGACTGTTTGGATTTTTTCTCTCTGAGGTACAAAGAACTATCTGCAAAATGATGCTTTCATTCTCGAAAAAACAGGTAAACGTCTGCGATATTGCCCATCAAAAAACTTCAAACTCATCCTTTCGACCGAAATTTGGAGACGGAGCCCTTTTAAATACAGAACGGAAATGACTATAAAGAAATTACAAGGCCACAGTACAGTGAACATACGTGCAACATACGAACATACATCTCATACGTTCATACGTTCATACGAACATACGTTCTAGGAACATACGTGCGGTCCTGCTAGATTCGAAGGGATTTATTCTATTCGAAGGTGGGGCATAATCAAGGACTATGGTACAAGGAAAAGAGGTAGGCAGCATCCCCTTTGCTGGACTGTTTAGACTTGAGCTATAAAAATTAAAATGTCAAATATAATCTATTCAGTAACAATACTCAGGAACTTGAATTGTAAATACCGTGGCAATTTCTTGATGTAGGTTCGGTTACCAAACCCATCGCGTGTATACCTAAACAAAAATGCAAAAAAGTCACATGAAATTGGTAGAAGGTTCTTTGGGGCTTAGTCAATAGCAAAACAGTTCGTTCCTTTGAACAACGAAATTTCATCTTCTTTAAAGTTTCTTTAAATGGCATTTAACTTGGCATATGCCCAATGATTTTCCAAATCACGCCTTCGATGAAAAATTCTTATATAATAAGAAACTTACTGGTATCTAACGGTATCAGGTTCAACTGGTCCAGAAACTTTGTAATGCTTCTCTGTCTTTGTCTGCCTTTCTTGTGGAAAATGAACTTTGTACTGCCTTGGGCTTTCTTCTGGCAGCATGATTTCGGCCTTCTTTAAAGTATGCCCGTTTTGATCACCTTTGATTGCACCAGTTGGCCTGCACAAAATGATGGTAAAAATTCACTTATATGCAAATTAAATGCTTAAAGGGAATCCAAACATATATCAATAGCTTAAAACAGTTGTAGTCAAATTCTAGCCAATCAGATATCGGTATTTCCAGTTGAGGCAGATCCGCTACCCAAATATGGTGCGGCACATGTCGTTGCCTCTTGTCTTTGCATCACCATGTTTAGCAAAGGCTTATGTATGCTTAGATTCAAGGGAGATGGGTCTGGAAATACGTTTGTATTGTTACAGAGGCAACAAATTACATTTCTTCGAACAAGGATATATCCCAGGTGAGGTACCTGACTTTCATCAGTACGAGGGAGTCCACTCCAACAAACAATTTTTCACCCGGCTCTAGAATTTTTCCCTCCAAACGATATCCAGCTTTGGAACAGATTAGCGAAAACTATACTCCAAATGTAAAAAATTCACTGAAAAATGACGAATAACCCCCGTACCAACGAATACCCCTTTTGTTTTGACAACTGGTTCCAGAAAAATTGCCTTCTTTCGATACCCGGCGTAAGAAGAAAACGATGCCCCCCGGAAAGGAGTGCACATCCCGTCAACTAAGTATACCAACCCCCCCCCCCGGAAGAAGCACATCTGAGAAATGCATTGCATGAAAACTGAACATGACATTTTACGTCCATTTTGGGTACTTTTACAAATAATTTTAGGGGAAAATTGCCTATAACGATGAATTTAATTCCATTTTTATTTTAAAATAATTATGCGCACAGGTTACAAAGATTCACCTAAATGTTGTTCAATCTGACCTGTTACAAGAAAAAGAAAACTAAGCAAAAGAAAACTAATAATTCAAGAACGTAAGGAGTTCAAAAATTCTATTTGAAAATATACGAACAAAGTTGAAAATCCGAAAAGAATATCAGAGAAAAAAGAATTCAAATTACACCTCTGTCCATTTGTTCCTGTTTGACTTTTTATGGAGGGTGCCAATTTTGTTTTGCCTCAAATAAAATAAGCTTTCTTAAGTTAGCCCCAACAAATAATACGACGTACGATTTATAAAATAATATATACCTTAAATAAAGCCTTGGACTGAGTCGTTCACGTGGGCTGCTTAGCGGTGAATTTGAAGGGCTTGACCTTACTTCTCTATGAAATTCTTGACTGATGTGGATCTAAAATAGATAGAAACATGTTGAGAAATCTCAAAAGTTGAAAAAATCAGGTAAGAAGTGTAAGGAGAAATGATTTTCTTAACGAGTATGTTCGTGAGAATTGATCAGTGGCGAGCCACCTTAACCAATTGTATTTTTGTGTTTTTGAACTTATTTCTACTTACTTGTGACTGTGAGCCACGTTATCGCTGTTTCGTGTTTTGAAATTGTCTGTAGTGAGCCAGCTTAAATTTAGATCTACCTTGGCGTTCACGTTGATAGGTGGATCTGCACTTAAGATGGCTCACTACAGAAAATCTCAAAATCACGAAACAATGATAAGGTGGCTCACTACCAAGTAAAGATAAGATCAAAAAACACAAACACAATTGGCTAAGGTGGCTCGCTACTAATCAAATTTCACACTGATACACAATTGGTGTCATATCGCTCATGGTATGTTACAATGAAACATGTCAAGCCTCACACCTTTCTGTTACATATTATGACTTTATACAGGTCTTGGTTTCATGCCTACAAAATTGAATCACGAAAAATGCGAAGCCTCGTGCGAAGCTATCAAAACCCACTCATTGTACCTCTTGACACATTAGAAAGGTAATGAGCATACAATGACTGCTTGTTTCTATGGTAACAGTCTGTTGCATTCGTGGAAAGGTTCCTTTTTCCAAACGATTATTGTCATCAAAGACAGATCAATGTTCATGGCTTGAATAGTACAAGTTCTATTAGGACATTCATGTTTCACTATTCTCTATGCTAAATCTAATCCAGAAACCGATCATCTAAATTCCAATGTCACATAATTACAAAAGTTGTAAACCGCATTCTCAAAGTGCACACTCGAGAACACACATCCAAATATTGACTCTAAACAGGAAAATCGTAAATCTATCGCCATGACGTTATCAAAGTGACTACTTTACATGAAACATCTCTGTAGATAAACTTGAATTACAAGGCAAAAAATGCAAGCATCGAATTGAGATCTCTAACCAATCTAGATCATGCCCGCAATCAATCTAAACTGCCGGGAACTCGAAGACAGTACTGATGATGTTATTTCAAAATATCGAGTATGGTAAAACTTGTAACAAGATTGTTCCAATTCGTATCGCCCTGTAAAGGTATCAAGGAAATTTATCAAAACAGTGGAATTCAGCATCAAAAATTTTATCCCTAGAATTAGTTGAAATGAGAACAGAGGTGTATCTTTAATAACAACCAGCTTACTATCAAGAATGATCATTGGTTTAGATTGCTATCTTGTAGAGGAATTAGTTAAAAAATAAAATTGCTACATTCATCCAGAAAGAGAGCATCGAGAATGTGCCAAATTAACCTTCGGGATATCGTTGATCATCCGTGAAACCCCGACTGTCAGCCATCACGGCAATAACAATAATAGCACATGTTATTGAACTCCCATTTCGCAACTCGTTGAGCTAACGCTCGTGCAGCAGACTACAATTCATCGATTTCTAAATCCCCTAATCATCACGAAAAATATTTCCCTTTGTCCATTCATGTCGAGTGTTCAGAAAATTTGATCAAAATTTTTTTGTATCGTTTTCAGTGCTTCCGAAAGCTAAAATTTTAAAAACCTCGATTATAGCTGTAAAAACAAAACACACAAAGATCTCCCAAAATTCCTAGAATCTAATTCAGGCTTTTTGCTAAAGATTAAGTCATAATCGTCAAAATTGGTCTGGTGTACGATTTATCATAGCCTGCTATAAGTGGATAGTATTTGGCGCAAACGAGTTTCTTATAAAAACGAATACTGTAAGACTTCAAGACGTACCTGCAACGCCCGCAACTTGATAAACGGCAAATTCATATCCTGAGAACTCAATCTCGAAAATAGTCCATTCACCACTTTGTTTTGTTTTTGAAAGTTCAGGATTGTGTCGTTCGGTATATCAATTTCTATTCAAATCTCAAACAAACAAACAAAACTTCCTCCTGCCTCATACGATGTTGTCACATTACTTGACACTAATTGAGCTCTTGAGTTTCCATCCATAAACAATACCGTGCTTAACGAGCGAAATCAATAAAACAAGGCAACAATGGCGGTTGACACGTTTAAAAGTTAATTGGTCCAAGAAGCAGAGAGATGAAACCAGACTTATATTGTCTGGACAAAAAAATTAAGGCATTGAGAATAGACTGCGTATAGACAAACTTCAAGAATCTGCTGACTCATGGTTCTAGATGGCGCATCTGATTGGCTTACGTTCATGTGAAATGAAATTGATCACAAGAGACCTATTGTGCAACAGCAGGTCCATTTAGTTTGTTTGGAGTGATAATTGATCTTTATCACATGGGTCACATGATTCACAGCAAAACAGCTCTATTTATCATGACTCGTTACCTTTCTGATGTTTTTATTTTCACTCATACAAGGACTTGCAACCAAACAGATTCAAAACAGAGACTAATTTCTTCTTCTTCCAAAAATGGAGCGCCTCCTTTCCAAGTTGCGTCTCGTCCGAAATCTAGCAATGTCCGAAAGTATTTTCATCCGAAAATTAAATTCTTTGCAAGTAGAAAACATCCACATTTGAGTTGCCTCTTCTTTCTCAGTCCAATTCTTTTCGCCGATTTGGCAGGATGTCTCATAGGACCAAGCCCCGTGAACTCTCTTGCTTGCTTATGCACCCTTTCACTCACACGCGCCGTTGAATGATAAAAAATGCCGTTTAAGATTTGTTGATACCTTGTCTCATTTTTGATTACAAAGTCCTTTGTAATCTAAGAAGGGGCTCCGATGTCAGTCAGAAAGTCAGAAAGAAAGAAAGAAAGAAAGTAAGTAAGTCAGTCACGCTCGTTAAAGCAATTAATTAACGTTTTATCTTCGAGTTATCCACTGTTTTGTACCATTCGCTGATGACGTCATTTTGTTTGCAAAAAGTAAAGAAAGTATACAAGGTTGACCATGTTTCCAAAGACAAATCTAATTAAAAAACTCTGCACCAATTTATTTATCTCGGCTGAAATGTTTCCTACAACTGTAATCTTTTAAAGATCAGATACAGCTATATTCCATCTGTTATCCTAGTCATTTGCAAACAAAATGACGTTATCAGCTTAAACATAAAATCAGTGGATAACTTGAAAACGAAATGAGATATCAAAGACATCTCAACAGGGTTTCTTATCATTCGACAGTGCTGGTCATTTGCATCAATAAAAATGTTCTCGCCTCTAGGTTACCTTTCCAAACTTTTCCAAATGATTGGGTTTAAGATCCTTGATGACTTATTGACAAAACGAAATCATACGTTGCGTTCGTTGGCGTGAATCGAAAGTTTGATACGCTGTCCGATCATAATTCGAGTCATGATTAAAATTTAGGCCGGGGAAAATCTGGAAATTGAAAAGCTCTAGAAACTATCTAATAATCCTTTGACACCACCAATACAACTCCTAAAAGTATAGATTCCATCACCCACTGAGCCCTAACTAAATTTTCAACTTACGACCGTTTTAATAAACTGTTGCCTTATTTGGAAGTACAACAACAGGGAAGTCAGTAACACAATTAGGGTTGGTAGGTCTTCTAATTGTTTAGACTTGCCCCAGGAAAAAAGCAATTCACTTAAATTATCCATGGACCGAAATTGCCCACCTTACCCTACCATTTTTAGAAGACTTAGCAGACTTCAGATACCCAAAAGAATACGCCCTTGATCAACGAATAAAGACCATAATGGGGAAAAAACAATTGTCACTGGTTTGTTTTCTCGACTTCTGTCTTCTTCTGCTGCACCAACACCAAGCATCCTTCATCTCAAGCAGCTCTGCGAGAAAGGCACAACAGAACGTCTTCCCTGACCCCGTCGGCGCGCATAAAAAACGGCGTCATTCATTACTATTCCCTTCAGAGCGGCTGTTTGAACGTTAAATTGCACATTAAATTTTGTATTCACAGCTTCGATGAGATGATCCTCCATTTTGCAAAGAAAAAGCGAGAAGGCAGGGAATATTTTAAGCACATCTTATTTCTGCTAAATCCTGCTGGCTAAACCCCCCGACACACTCTAATCAGTCCCAACCTTCTTTCGCTCCAACATCAGCATTTTGCCTAATCAGCTAATCAACGCTAGACTAATCAAACGCTAAGAATAGGCACGTGGTCTAACCTTATTAAGAAAGTAGCGATCTGATTGCTCCCGCCGTAAATGCAGCGGAGATTGCCTAAATTAGTCCCCATTTTGAAGCTGCATTGTCATGAGTCTCAGTGTGAAGCAATAACATCATCCAATCCAATGCGGGAAAACTGAGTCTCGTGTAATCAGTCTAGTAATTGGCTAGGGAAGTGACGGGAGTGCGTGGAAAGCCCTTTACACTTTAACCATGTCCCTTGAAAAAATTCGCCAAAGGTATACATGATCAATTGCCCCTTTTGTTAGATCTCAGTAAGCAAGACGCGATGTTGCTCGTGAAGTTTTTCTTGGGTCACCGGGTTGGAGAGGGGGAGGTTCGAGTTGGTACATACGAAAACATTACATACCGGTGCCTTTTGTTCTAACATCTGTTGACCAACTGGTGTCACCAACTCGAGCAATGCATTTGTACTTAAACCATTCTTTGGCCTTTGAGAATGAGAATAATGAAAATAAAATCATAATATAGACAAGGAAAAAAAATTGCTTTCCTAGCTTGCTTAATCGATATGTTCATTTACAGCATATAAGCTCCAAATCTTTTGGTGTTGAGGATACTGAAAACTTTTTTGTTACATTGCGCTTCTATCATTCCAATCGATCATTCGATCAAGAGATCGATCATTCCAAACTTCGTTACATGCCACCACCTTGCCCCGACCTTGCCCCGTTTAGTAGTAATTTGAGTAGATTGTAAGTAGTTCTAATTTATTTCTTGTGTGTGTACTTCTAATTTATTTCAGGAAACCTTTATTTTTTGCTCGTATCATGCATTTTTCCAGTCGTGTATTCTAATTAGTTTTTTACATCTCTATGTTAATGGCTTTGAGGTAGACACTGCCTTTAGCTCCTTGGAGTATCGTTGTAATAGTATTGTAGAGTAATTCTGTAAGTAGTGTAGTGTAGCTCGCACTGTGGATCGTAGCTTTGTATTTGAAGATGTTGTGGCGCAGTGGTGTAATTCTCTTACATTGCAGCCAGAACAGTCAGGTGGACCGGGTTCGATCCCAGGTAGAGCCCCATCACTTCAGCGTCATGACAAGGGGTCGCGGACTTGATTAGGCCTATTCTACTTCTGCGATTCCAGCGCTTGGCGCTAAAAACCGCAACTTCACCTTCATCTTATTGGAATGTGAAAAAATTATGATTTTATTATATTAACTTGTCAAATGGCTTTTACTTACAGGCCACTGTGGCGATCCACTTGTTTTCTTGCGATGCTTTGCTGTGTGCTCTTTACTGGCTGCATCCCTTTAAATAATCAAAATTAGAATAAAGGAGCTACATTTAGATTCTATAGAAAGAAAGCATCAAATACTGAGCAGCAAAGCCTCAAACAGCCATGACAGACAGATGAAATGCCAGGGAAAATGTGGTCATACTTTATAATCACGGATTCCATACGGTAGATGCAGTAACTGAGCATTAAATTCAAGCAACAGTGAATTTATCTGCAACGAATATTTTCATTTTGATGAAACAGCCCTTACCAGCAATGTAGCTTAATTGAGATCAAACTTCTCTGCAAGTAGCCACTCAAAATGATACAAAGTTTCGCATAGGCTCAATCTGAAGCATTATAAAACCGAGTTGTCTTTTTAGTCAAAAAGAATTGCCTCTGCAAAGTAAGAGATTGATGCTCATGGGTAGCAGCACATGATAGAAGCTTGTGTAAATCCTTCTCGTGATGCTCTGCTCGACACAAGTCTTTTCGATGACTAGGATTATCTATTCTTTGGATTATCTATTTTTATTAAAATTTTTGCCTTACCCATTCAACTTACTTCTAAAAAACTTACTAATTTTACCCAAGTGGACCCTACTTGAAGAAGGCATGTATGAATTATAACGTAAATCTCAAAAAAAGAAAGAAGAATAATGTAACTTACCTCTTTCAGTTTTAAAATTACTTTTCTTTTCATCTGCTTCATGTGAAGCCTGCTTTCTCTCTCTCAGCTTCTGAAATTTCGCATAACTAGGGATATATTCAACTTTCGGTTGACCGCCAGGTCTTCTTGTCTCAGTTTGCTCATAGTTGGCTGCTTTCTTCTCCACTTGATGTCTAGTAACTTTCACATCATTTCCTTTAACCATGGTCTCTAAATCTGGCTCCCAACTCTGAGTATCTTCTTGAATCTCTAATGACTCAATATTCTCAAATGACTGGTTGTTGAAATCACCTTGTTCTTCCAATGTCTCTACGATTGCTCCATCTGAATCCAAATCATAGGAAGAGGCATCCCTAACAACTTGATCAGCATCAAGAATCACTCGATCTTCATCGATTTCTGATTGGCAATCACTTGCATCAATGTTTGACTTGAACCTCACTGATTTGCTGAAATAATCAGCACTTTTTGATCTTTGTATTTGATCTCTTCGGGCTGACGATGTGATATTCTCAACCAATTCTTGTGGCAAATATTCGTTGTTTTCTCGTTCTTTTATTTCTTGAGCATTATAATGGATAGAGACTTTTGATACTGGCCTGAAAAGAAGTTATGAAATTGTTTCAATGGCTTACGTGAGGCTCAAGAAATCGTGTGTGATTTAGTTTGCCGGTAAGTAAACAATTCTCTTCTTTTGTTGTGATTTCAATCATTTTAGTCAGTTGGACGTCTGTCGTTAATCGATTCGAATATGACATTTGACGGGGGACTGTCAGAGCGTAACATACACGTTTAAATACATAAAAAACTCTTCGTAAGAAACTCAATTCTTCTGAGATTACTAAAAATTTGAAACTCGAGTACTGGAAAAGTTACTACTCGAGAAACTTTGTATTTCTTCTGAAGATTGTTTATGTAACTTGAAGCATTAAGCACCAAGGATTAATCGACACTACTTGAATAATGTATAAACAGAGGTGTGGTTTAAAGCTCCAATGCCTGCCAAAAGTCCTTGAAAAACTTAGGCCATTTATTGGTAAAGACATACTTTCCGCATTTTAATCCATGGCGATTAGTTGATATGAAGCAACCCCTCTCCCTCATCCATTGTTAATGATGACCCTTAGATGCACAAAGTATCTGTTTTGACTTTGCCAATGCAAAAAATATCATGGTTGACAAAGGGTCTTCAACTACTTTATACAGCCGCAGCAAGTGGTGGCTGGCGATCACCCTCCTCTGTTTCGAATGCAAATATTCGCAAAGACATCCGTCGTGTTGGGCGCAGATGTTGGGCGCAGCCAATCAGATGTTTGATTACATTGGGTACCAACGCTTCATTAAATTGCAGAAAAATTCTCCTGTTCTATTTTTAGTCAGTTTTAAGGCTCTGGTACCCACGGTAATTCACGACAGACTCCCTTTTCGATCACTTTTGTCAACGAACAAATATTATCTTCTTGGCAATGTTGTTGTCGTTCGTTAATCTCCCTTACAATCGTATTTTACACAAGCCTACGATCCTAAGTAGATATCGTAATAGTGAAGCAGCTAAACACTTAGAAAACATTGCCCCCTTCCAACAACTATTCACAACAACTCAGTAGAATAAAAAGAAAGTCTTGAATACACCTTACAAGATGTTGTTTTTAAACATTGGTTACCTAGAGACCTAGTTTGAGGGAAAGACATTCGACTGGTTAATCTATTTCACATAGAACCACCGGGATTCCAATCTACGCAGTGGGTGCTATTGAAAAGACAAGCAATGAACCCCCTGTAAGTAAATTGTAATAGCATGCATGATACTTATGTTTGGAACGTTTTGAATTCGTAAATCAAAGATGGCACCTGCAATGGCGTGAGTGGAGAGAAAAAAGTGCATTAGCTGAATACCTACGTAACAACTGAGAAACGGAAGAGAATATACGTTCTTAGGACGTTTCGACTTGTGATGTGCATCATAATTCAATAGGTCTTAATTAGCTATAATTCACCTCCTATTATCCACTCAGTCTGCTCAAACTTAAAATAAATAGATGTTGATGATGATGACTTTTTCTTCTATAGTTCTGGGCACCTAAAGGCAATTTTTAGGCCACTGAGAAGCTAAGCTTATCGAATCAATGTCCTGGTCCTTAATACCGATGTGAGCACACCTTGTAATTCAATTTGCCTGGAATTGCAGAGCGTTGGCAGCTCCCCTCCCTCTACGTAGCAGGTTCGACAGGGTGGCGACTTGAACCACCAACCCTCAGATGGGTTGTCGAGCGTACTAACACTGAGCCATCCCCGCACTGAACAGATTTTCATTTGACCAAACCAGCTTTGAAATGAAAAATCTATGCTTGCAAATTAAAGGGGATCAATTTTCGCCGCTTCACATAACTTCAAGCAACTTGTGGAGCTCGTTTACACGATTACAGTCTGTGATCACATAAAAAATGTGAAGCAAATATTATGCAAATGTGATCAGGTAAATAGTAAAAGACAAATCAAGGCCTCACATGCAGTAACATATAAGAATAACAAAAACTTGCCAGCATTACCCGTTCCACAGAATCTTCTTGAATACAACTTACAAGACGTTGTTTTTTAAATATCGGTTACTGGGAGACTGATTTACTATGATGAATAATAAGTCGAAAGGATATTTTTGAAAACGATAGTTTTCGGGAAGACAATAACTCTTGCAATGTTAAACGGAATAGAAATAAGAACCACCATGCGAAACCCACAAGTAATCTACACAATGCTTCTTATAGGATCTCTCGACACGGTCAACGTGGTCATATTCAGAACTACTACCTAAACCCATCACAGAGAAATTGATCAACAAGCTAGAACTTTTCATTATATTCATTGATATAGTTTTATCTGTTAGTTGC
>REGL01000806.1:139498-150136 GCA_004194395.1 Aurelia aurita complex sp. Pacific | reverse complement strand
AAACTGTCTTTCGAAGAAAGGCTTTAGTTTCTGGATGTCTACAAAATAGTATCAAGTAACAGTCTGTCACTTTTGTGGTTTAGGATTTAGAAACTCGATGACGTCATATCCTGAAATGAGCTGAAATATAAATTACCCTGTAATTTAAAAAAATATTCAAAATTTCCGAAAGGTCCAACGGTAGAATTACAGACAGGTAGCTAAAGTTTCTCTTAAGCCATTCAGTTAGAAGAAATACGTCATAGAATTTTACACCCACCTTTTTATAAAGATTTAAAGATTTGAAACTTCTAGAATTTACTGCGCAGTGTACACTCCAATTACCCAACACAAAAACGGTTTTAAAAACAAAGCAAAACTATATTTACAGGTCATCATCGTGTGCTTTCGTGATGTTGCAAGCCATTTTGCGTTCCGTTTTATTTTCTGGGCTGTGAGTCTGTGTCTACGGTGAAAATCAGAGACAATAAACGTCAAAATAAACCATGAAAAATTCGCCTAATATAATCTTGTCACTATCTATTTATGACAAACGTACATACAGGGAAACATACAGGAAAGTTTCGAAAATTGTTGAATATTACAAAATTTGCACAACATGCATGGCTAAACCTAATAAAGTGCTTCCATACGGATATATTTTGGGGAGCAAAATGAAGGCCAAAAGGCATGCAAATAGGCAAACAAGGAACGGTCAGTTTGGATCGAGCATACGTTTTACACCTACATTGTATCTACTTATAAATTCCTATTCAAAATGTTCTATAGAGTGGCATTGGAGCTTCTCTTTCTATTGCGTGCATTTACAAATTCGTCAGATTTATGCAAATTGTATAAAACTAGAGTAGCGTCGCCCATTATGGCCGGTCGCCAATTATGGCCGCTTAGTAGGGAGGGTTGAATTTCAGGAGACTGCGAACAAGTAAACAAATTGGAATTGCGCGGGAAATCTTTGCTGACGTCAGTTTTAACATAATTTGACCTTCATTAAAGCTCATTGATCTTTGTTGTCGATACCCGAGGAGATAATTCAGGGACATGTCTAATCGACTCTTTAAGCATTTGTCAATTTCGTGTTTCTATTTACATTCCTTCTTTTCTTTTCTTTCGCTCAGCACCTTGTGGTTTGAATTTCTTTAATCTGACTTGATTTTTCAGAAGTCCTTTCCCTTGAGAAGGAATCTACACAAAACAAAAGCAAAGTGATTTCTGATTTAGATTTAAGGCCAAGAAGTTTGAATGCTGCTATTTGCTATTTTCGTTTATAAAAACATCTTCAGCATCATTTTGTTGGTATGATAAGACCTTTTAGCTTTTCTAGACATGAATCCGAATCGAACAATATTTTTATACGTTCTGAAGATTTTTGAATGTGTACAATCGTTTCTAATAAGGTTTGAACTGATATACTCACATCTTTCCACATGAGTTCTCCAGTCCATGCAACCTTGCGCTAGGAGTAAAGAGAATACAGATGCAGTGAGACTGACACGATAGCCTAAAAGCATCGCTGTGCTGCAAACACCATTCCTACGCCATGCAGCACTATAGATTAGCGGGACCATGGTTTGGGTACGTCATTCACCAAAATGGAATGCCTTCTCTCCAGGTAAAACTACCCTACAATATGTCTTTATATTTTCTGAAGGTTGAGACGTTAGCCTGGCGTTCCTTTGGCAATCGAAACAACAATTATTTCATCCCAGTTCAATCAACTGGTTCGAACTGCTTTTAACTGAAAACGTGTCAAAATTTTAAATAGTAAAATCGTGATTATTCTAATTGCCAAATGAACGCAAGATAGGTTTTCAAATTTCAGAAGAAATTAAATTCAAAATTACGTTCAAATTACGTTCAAAAGGTCACAAGAGCTTGTATAAAATCGATCTTGTGTAACATTTAAGCATTCTGTGCTTCTTCGAGAACCAAGGGATTAATGTCAAAGAGCATGGTATCAGGTAAAGGCTAAATAACCGTCAAAATTAAGTCAGCTGACTACTGCCCAGGAAGGTGGTGAAGTCTTTAACAAAAATATGTTCGTGTCAGCGACGCTTTATGTGACCTTTTTCTGCATTTGGAAATCAATGTAAACCTGTTCAGTAGAATTGAAAATGGGCCAATTTTGGTTCATCCAAGTTTGTTTCGCATACCAGGTAATACAAATTTCCAAATTTCCAAACTGGGCCTGGTATTAATAAATAATCCGGACATACAGTAACCTACCGGTGCCATAGGTGCATTAGTCTGCTGAGGTGGGGGCTTTGGTTTGGTGTCAGTCGTAACATTCGGATGACCTATTAGAAGAAAGCAACAGAATATAATGCACATTGCACAATGGAAAAGTTATTTAATTAAATAAGAGTCAGAAATAACCTTGGAGGTTGGAAGCATAACTGACTATAACAGGTAGCTGTTGCTTCGGACACTGGTCACAGCACTTTAAAAAGGGGAGGCAGTAACAATTTTACAACGATACTTTTTTATATTCCAATAAAAAGTTACAATATATATTACGAGCTACACCACACTACTTACAGAATTACTCTACAATACCAGCTACCCTACACTACTTACAGAATTACTCTACAGTGCTACAACAACAATACCCCAAGGAGCCCAAGGAGCAAAAGGCAATGTCTACCCCGAGGCCATTAACATATAGATTATAAGAAAAAGAAGAAACTAATCAAAATATAAGACAAGAAAATACATGACAATGAACAAAAAGAACAATTAGACCTACATAAAATCTACTCATAAATTACTGCTAAACGAGGCAAGGTGGTGGCATGTAACGAAGTTTGAAATTATCTTAATCAAATCGACCAGTTTTATGGATATACTGCAAAGTTAATTGTAATATTTAACATCATTGGAAAGTTCTTTATCACGATATTTTAGTATTATGGTGCCAAAACATGGAACTCACTCTCTGCACTGAAAAATTAGCTTATGTAAGAGTTTTGGATTGTCGATTGTAGAATGGACACATCTAACTATGGGTGAATTTGTAATGATTGAATAATTGTAAATATCTTTCCAGGTTTTCATCAAAATCATTAAACATATTTTATGCTCCATTCACACTGACACGGTCAAACCAGGTTCATCTAAACCGGGTTAAATTTCAACCAATCAAATGAATTCGAAACCTGGTTTAGGTTAAGCTGGTTTACATGCAAGTGTGAATAGGGTATTAATCCCCTTTTGCAGATTTTATTTTTATTTTTTGTGCACCAGGCTGACTGTACACAGTATGAGAAGACTGGTAGGCAATTGACTTTCAATCGTAAGGCTGTAACTTGCAGTGGGACATATCAGATCTGGCAAAAGAGCAAAAACTGCATGTGTAGTTCCATAACAGGCTACAAGATACAGTAAAAGCCCGCACATAAGAACCTAAGACTTTGAACTCAGCCTGTTTAGGTTCTTATGCAATGAGGCACATCCAGTAATCAGGGCGTAGGTCCTTAACATAGGGAAATATGTGAATCTAAATCTTAGCCAAACTCTTGGCCCTATCCATTTCAACCCAAGCTTACCCAGTTACAGGCACTGCCTATCACAGTTCTGTAAGTAATGTTTTNAACAGGCTACAAGATACAGTAAAAGCCCGCACATAAGAACCTAAGACTTTGAACTCAGCCTGTTTAGGTTCTTATGCAATGAGGCACATCCAGTAATCAGGGCGTAGGTCCTTAACATAGGGAAATATGTGAATCTAAATCTTAGCCAAACTCTTGGCCCTATCCATTTCAACCCAAGCTTACCCAGTTACAGGCACTGCCTATCACAGTTCTGTAAGTAATGTTTTGGAGTTCACGAAAGAGGTTGATTGGCAAACAGATTGTATTTATATCACTGGATGAACCGCTTCATTTAGAACCTAGTTAAGATATCCGCCTGAAATGGTTCTTATTTATTGGGTACAAAATATATTATTTCAGGATGTAGGTTCTTAGCAGATGAAGGTTCTTATGTGCGTGTTTTTACTGCATGATAAAGTAAAACATACCAATTTGTGGAGGTGCTTGCATTTGCGGAGGAGTCGATTGTTCTGGAATTTGTTGCTGTGGTGAATGTTGTGTTGTTGGTTGAGATATCGTGTTCAGTTTTGGTTGCTGTTGTTGCTGGGGTTGTTGTTGCTGTTGTAGCGGCTGTGGTTGTGGTTGTACCGGGGACTTTAACGAAAACCCTCGTAAGAGTACCATGTGGTATGGTTTTCTGGCGTTCGTTGAATTCGTTTGCAAATTTGCTTCGGTGGGGTAACCCTGATTGCAATAGAGAGAGAGAAAAAATCAAAGTCTTATCAAAAACAGAAACGTTATTAAACAAATCTTTTAAAAGGCTGGTGTAAAATTCAATGACCTATTTCTTTGAACTGAATGGCCTCAAAGAAACTTCAGCTATTTTGCTATGATTCTGCCGTTGGATTTTTCTAAAACTTTCAATATTTTCAGAATAAGAGTGTTTTTCTTCTTTTTCGACAATTCAATAAAAATGTTCAAAAAAACTTAAAACCATCATAATTTCTAAACTGTTTGACGAAACATAAAATAATTTCCAAGAAAACCATAGTTTATGGATGTCTACAATATGGTATCAAGCAAAAGTCTGTCACTCTTCTGGTTTATGATTTAGATATTTGATGACGTCACATCCTCAAATGAGCTGAAATGTAACCTATGCTGTAATCTCCAAAAATATTTAAGATTTCTGAAAAGTCCAACGGTGGAATTATAGATAGGTACCTAAAGTTTCTTTTATGCCATTTAGTTAGAAGAAATAGGTCATAGAATATTACACTCACCTCTTTATGCTCATTTAAATATTTGGAACCTATGCTACGTGGTTAGTAAATGAATGCCTTGCCTTAACAACCACCCTCACTTCATTTCTACAATAATATTCGACCTGTAGAAAAGCAGTAAAAAAGGATGTTGTTCTGCATACAATCTTGGCCAAAATACCTTGAACAAATCACAAAATTGCACTACTTCGGTCTTTGATTACGTACCCCCTGCTCTCCCCGTTTAAGGCCTGTTTATATGAGACGGGCTGGCCCGTTAGCGAGCTGGTTCGCCTGCAAGCCAGCTCAGTTTTATATGAGACATTCGATAATGAGCCAGCCCCAAGCCAGTCCGGCCCTTGGGTGCCACGTGCAGTCTTTCTTTTGTGTAAATTTGAAAGAATGAGGAAATCATTTCCTGTTCTTCCAATCTGCTGTGTTCTGCGCGTGCGTTACAGGCGGGCTAGCCCGTTTCTTCCGTTTATATGAGAAAATTCAGCCCGTTTGAGGCGGGATCCCGGCACTCGATAACCGGGATCTCGGCAAGACGGGCCAGCCCGGCATGCATATAAACGCAAACTGCTGTTTACAAAGCTGTGAGGATCTCACCTAAAGGTGAGCCAGCTCGCTAACGGGTTAGCCCGCCTCATATAAACAGGCCCTTAAACATTCAACCGCCATTCGACCTTGTCAATATCGAATCAAGGGGGATAGGAAGGTCCTAAACGTATGTTCTCGTCTCGATATTTTCATTGATATTTTAAGAAATATCACGACAACACTTGCATTTGCCTGTGTCCCAGCTCTTTTTGGCCACGACAATAGTCGAAGGATATATAAATCAACAGTCGAATGATATATAAATCAACAGTCAAAGGATATATAAATCACAATGTTTCCAACAGATCTGGTTTCGCAAAAACTTTTCCAAAACCTTTCCATGATTTCAGTAAAGTGAATTTATCTAAAAAACAACTCCAAAATGTTTGGTTTTCTTTTCCTCTATGTTTAGCCCGGTTGTTTATCTAGAACTTGTTAAAGTCTCATTGAAAAAGCTGGGCAACATAGGGCTCAAAACTTTAAAAAGGTCGGTGTAAAATTCTATTACAGTTTTCTTTGAAATAAATATCTTGAAAGGAACTTGGGGTTTTTTGCCGTAAATCTGCCGTGGAAATCTTTTGATATTTTAGTTTTTATTTTTTTTTTTCATTTTCATTTATTTAGGCACGGTAGACCCGTCAGTCCATAAGAACTGCTATCTCTTGATTTTTATCAAAATATCTTGATTTGTTTAAAATGGCGGCATTTATTAAATTGAGATTATGACGTCATCAAATTTCTAAATCCTAAACCAGGAAGGCTACCGATTTCTGCTTGCCATCATATGGTAGACCTTCATAAACTATGGTTTTCTTGAAGGTTATATCATTTTTTCTCTATTGGTTTAGGATTTACGATGATTTGAATTTTTTCAAAGTTTTCCATGAATTTTTTTAAAAATAATCAAATTGCCGCCATTTTGAAAAAAAATCAAGATATCAAAAAATTTCCACGGCAAATTTACAGCGAAGTAACGTAAGTTCCTTTCAAGCAATTCAATTCAAAGAAAAATGTCATATAATTTTACACCCACATTTTCAAAGATTTGAAAGATTTGAGCCATAAGCTAAGCTAGGCTAGATTCCCTGCAATCGAACTTTATATTAATTGTAAATTACCTTGCTATAAATACTCTGCAATTCTGCTACAGTTCTTGGTGCGATGATCGACAGATGGATTCGTTTCTAACATAATAATATTACATTTGAATTAGATAAAACGTTTCCAAATTGTTTAAAATTAGCGGGTGAGTCAAGAAAGATTCCCCGTTTGAAAGGTCACTGCTCCCTGAATACCAAAGCAATAATTGACTTGTCCTCTTGAAATGAAATACATGTGGGTGTCATCATTTTCAGGATTGAAAACCAAGGAAAATTTGCTCATTGTTTTCATTCGTTTTTGCAGGTTTTTGGAAGGGGCTTTCTGCAGAAAATCACCCATATCCAAGGGAAGGAATGGCCGATTAACGCCGGGTAAATTACTGAACCTAACTGAACACATTGGCAACAAAACAAGACAGCTTTCAATATTATTGCTTTGATATTCATGGAGCAGTGGCCTTCCAAGCGGGGATTCTTTTTCTGATTCACCCGGTAGATAAAGGGGTACAGATTGTAGATTTCAGGCTGTAGGTTTTCCATAAATGCAAAAAGAAACGNTGCTCATTGTTTTCAGTCTTTTTGTCAGGTTTTAGGAAGGGGCTTGCTGCAGAAAATCACCCCTATCCAAGGGAAGGAATGGCCGATTAACGCCGGGTAAATTACTGAACCTAACTGAACACATTGGCAACAAAACAAGACAGCTTTCAATATTATTGCTTTGATATTCATGGAGCAGTGGCCTTCCAAGCGGGGATTCTTTTTCTGATTCACCCGGTAGATAAAGGGGTACAGATTGTAGATTTCAGGCTGTAGGTTTTCCATAAATGCAAAAAGAAACGACCAATTATAAAAAACTTAATTTCCACACCTAATTAATAAGGACAAAATGACAATGAAAACTTTGTAAAAAGCTTTCAATTTCTCCTACGATATGATGATATTTATTCACAAATCAGCTAAAACTAAATACTTACTGATTTGTACGCCCTAGAAAAAGCAATGCTTATCTAGTCTATAACATAACTGTAACATGTGTTAACAAAATGAATAATCAAGCAATTATATCTTTTACAGTTACTGATGTTTTTTATTGTAAGTTTTTCCAGAACGGTGCACCATAAAAAACCAAGTGAGCCAGAAAAAAGTTCCCACTTTCGAAAATTCATAGCACCACAAGTACTTCATGGATTTGAATGATTCCAATTCTAGTTAAAAGCCAAAAGATTAAAGTGTTTTCGTGACTTTTCTCGCCTTCTTACGAGCACTGCAAATGTAGGTAAATTCAACTTTACAAAAATGTCATGTTTTCAAAATGACTGAAAAAGGGCCTAAAACACTTGATCAAATCGTTAGGACTCTCCTCGCACAGAACAATACACACGGGCGTGTCAACTCTCTCAAGATTAATAAGACATAGATTCTCCAACAGATACTAAAGATTTTTAATCCCATGGGAATAAATCTGCAGACGATATCCCTCACCTGTGAGAAATGGCTCTTTTCTCTGTTGTTCTGAGCGAGGAGTCTTTTATGATTTGATCATGTATTTTGGCCTTTTTTAGTCATTTTGCAAACCAAAAAGTTTTTATAAATTTGAATTTACCAAATTTTCCAATGCTTGTAACAAGGCGAGAGAAATCACAAAAAATACTTCGATCTCTTGGCAGTCAAGCAAATATTGATTCATTCAAATCCATCCAGTACTCTTGATGTTATGAATTTTCAAAAGTGGGAACTTTTTTCTGGCTCACCCGGTATAGCTTGTTAATCGCCCAACGTTCTCTCTGATTCACCCGGTAGGTGAAGCTGCGGTTTTTCGCACCAAGCGCTGGGATCGCAGAAGTAGAATAGGCCTAATCGAGTCCGCGACCCCTTGTCATGACGTCTGTTCTGGCTGCAATGTCAGAGGATTACACCACTGCGCCCGGTATTCAGACAATTAAAGAAATAAACAAAATGCAGAATCAATAATATCTGGGTATGCTACCTTTGCCATCATTTCAGCGAGCTGTTCCGGGTAATATCCATGGTAATTGATACTCATCTCACTTGCAATTTGGTATGGCTGTGAACAAGTCATTACGATGCAGTATCTGTCCACCTTGGTGTTTCTAGAAAATGTATTATTCAAGTGAGTAAACAGAAACTAAAATTCAGGCATAAATGCTCCTAAACTTATGAGTGGTTTGACGCCGCAGTTGTTCTTGTTTGCCACAGCTGTAAGCTACTGCGGAGGAAAAATTGATATAGTTCTACGGAGGAGGTAGCGAAACTAAAAACCTCCTTCCACAGAGCAATATACATTTCTTCGCAGAAGCATAAAGCTGAAGCATAACTGAGACATCTAATTACCCATTTTCAAATTCGTCAATATTCATTGGGAAGAAGTATCAGATAATGAACAAGAAAATCCTATTGGCTGTCTATGTAACATGTATTGCATTTGATTTAAATATTCGGAAAACTGAAGATACAAACAACCGCAACCAGTTTTCATTTCCATTTACCAAAGGCATTTCCATTACATATTGACACCCTATTCATCATCATCATCACAATCATCATAATCATCATAACTTTATCTTAAGGAGACTGGAATGATATCTAGCTTATGCTACGGCTAATCTAGCCCTACTATGACCAGTGCAAGCCATATCTTAGATTTGCCCCAAGTCTATCTCATTGATTGTAATAAATCTGTCTTAAAGGGCAATTCTAGCCACATCCAGGTATGGCATCCCAGTTTAACGTCCCTTTTGAAGGACCGGGACGTGAGTTGTGTGGTCAAGCATCTAGCGGGTTGCCCATTCACATTTTTACCAAATTTGATCAAGCTGGACTTCAGTCACTTGACGGGAACTGTTTAAGCAACTGGGCCAGTTAACTCCCAAAGATTGGTGAACTATTCTTTGCTATAGGTCAGAGACTCTCTGATCTATAAACAGAGAATGGTCAGGTCTTAGACAGGCCTATTTGCCAAATGATTTAATATTGAATCCAAAACCTCACAATTCTTGCTCAGTGATATTTCACGCAATATAATAGAAAGTAGAAACGTTTTCGGTGGCCCCAATACGCCAATTAGAATGTGGGTATTGTCTCAGGAGGTGCTAAAATGAATACGCTGCAACTCCTTTCTGATAATTGAATTTGCCAATAGAGATCGTTGCGGTAAATAATATTTAAAGTAAAATAATTGCAATACCTACCTTTCTCCCTTTCTGTATTCATGGAGACCTTCGAATACCTGAAATATGGAAAATATCCTGTTAGATCACAGTTTCGTTAGGGGGGGGGGCATTTTCAAGTGCACGAAGACATTAAAGTACCACAATTCATTCAAATTGTTCGCTGTTAGACCAATTTCTACACGTGGCATTTATTTTTTAGAGATGGTTTTAGGGAGCAGAGATAAAGCATTTCCAATCCATAGCAGCATGTCTTCTCCTAAATCTTCTACCAAGTGAGTCAGAAAAAGCACGACGTTTTATAGGATAATGCTCCCAAAATATCAAAGCAACATTATTTTGCAACATCTGATTGATAAGCCAACACGTTAAAGTATTTTTCGAAATTTTTCTTGTTGAAATCGGTCATTCCTTTCAGATTTTACAAAGGATTTTCTCGAGAAAGTCAATTCGAGAAACGGTCAAAAACGTCCTAAAATCACCACCGAATTTCTCTAATGCTTCTACCTGACAGTAATGACTTGAACTCGCTTTAGCACTTGCAATCCATTTCGGAGGATGTACCATTCTAAAACCTCACCCCCCTCCCCCAGTAGAAGAAACTTATTCAGGCAGAATCCATCCTCCCAAAAGGGAAAAAGATATGATAATACATGTGAGTGTCATTATTGCTAGGAAGGAGAACCGATGAAATTCTGATCGTAATTTTTACTTATTTTTGCAGGTTTTTGAAGAGGCTTTCTATAGTCTCAGTTTCAGTTCCAGATACCGCGTAGAGCATAATAATAACAATAATAATAATTTGTCTATTTACGGTTGGCTCGAATATACCAACCAGGGAGCGCCGACCAACCATGGACATGGGCCATTATTAAAGGGAGTACAAAGACCAGCATGCTTGGCATGAAGTCAGCAACTTGCTCTGCACAGCTTCCAAAATAACTGACAGTACGAAATTCAC